>QANT01000142.1:3341-107763 GCA_003254885.1 Purshia tridentata
CTTATACGTTATTAATACTACTTGATCAGTCGTAGAATTTGTCTAAAATAACATTTGTTGTCATCCTACAAATGTTAAGTGATTTATTATGTTAATTTTACCATGTGTCAACTTGTGGTTATTATTGACCTCTTTGTAATTTTTATAATTATGAGACATTGATGATGTCACTAATATGTAAGCAAAATGGCAAGAAACGTAAATACACCTATGTTTTAAGTCTAGTTGTTACTCTTTATTTTTATTTTATTACATTTTAGTCAATACCCATTATTTAGATAATGCATTGACCATTATGGAATTAGAAATTATTTTATTAATTTTTATGTAATTAACCCTAAAAAATACTCATATAAGTAAATTAGACGTGAACTCTTAAATACAGTACAAATAATTTTATTCTGTTATTTTGTACATCATGACATGCAACTGTGTTAATTAACTCCAACAGCCCTGTAACACAAAGGATTAAATGTAATATTTATTATTATTTGAGGAAAAATGTAAAATTTTTGAATATTGGATAATACTTTTAAATGCTTTATTTGTTCGCGCATAAACCAAATTTTGACTTTTCAATGGAGGGAACCAATTTTTTAACGCGGGGTTGACTTTGTGTGAAGCTTGAAGAGAGTGGCGCGAGCACACAAAAAGTTGTGGCAACGAAATACGTGTAGGGTGAGGGCTAAGATTAATTTTTCACTCGTTATAATGACGTGGCAGGTTGTCCACACACTAAATAATTTATTTGCTTGGAATCTTTATTTCAAAAAAGAAAAACCATACTGCCGGGTTTTTGGCTTTTACCATAAGGCCCTTAAAGAATAATTAAAAAAACCAATGGCAAAATTGAATTCTCCACACTGACTCCTCGCGGTCGTATATAAATTCGAGGGTACCTCCCAACCAATTGGTATCACTCTTCGACTCTTGGCTTCTTCTCTTGACCAATCTCTGCAAATTTTCTCAGCACACAAACACTTCCATTTCTGCTCTTTTCTTGAACATATATAGCAATTACCCAGAAAAGTCCATGATTTTCTGGATAGAAATGAAAAGAAAATGTGGGTGATAGTCTAGCTACCTGTCCACAAACTTACAGTCTTATCTTCTCAGAATTTACAGAAAAATCTCTGGCGGCCCAGTTTATTGATTTATTTTTCTCTATCCCTCTCTCGCGCATATCTGTTTGGTTCCCAATAATCAAAGGGAAATAGAAAAAGGAGTGCAGGATCATAAAGTGTAAGTAAACATGTACGGAGGCTACGTTTTCATTTCTTGTTGGAATGACTATTTTTTTATTTATTTTATCCAAGTAAATTGCTGTACATATGACTTGATATTAGATTTCCATAACTCATAAACTTTCTTTTTCTTATGGGTATTCACTAAAATGCTTCAAAGCTAGTAATAAGACATGAATTTGGCAACTGTTTGGTGATTGCAGAGAGAAGCCAACATTATCTGAAAAAAGGTGCAGAGTATTAGGCAAGTTCTGTAAAAGGTAAGGTTTTGACATGGAAAAATTTCTCCCATTACGGATAAAATAGTAGAGTCTAGAGGGGGGTAAATTTGATGTGTGCCATAGGGGCATTATGGTCTTTTGAAATCCCTAACATGCAGTCTCAGCATAGCTTGCGGTGGTTTCCTTGAAGCCAGTCAGATCTTAGGTGTTCGAAATAGGAGGCCTTTACGTAGTAGCTAGCTTCTCATATATTATTTTTCTTAATACAGCCAACATATTGGTACTTGTATAATTTTTATTGAATTGAGCTTAATTTAGATGGTCATTATTCATTAATTCCAATCTGGGTCCCACATGTGAAAATTTTATATGCTATTTTGTAGAGTGGTCATGAATCTTTGTTTTCTACACTAAATTCTATATTTATAAATTTATTTTCCAGTAACTCTCAAGTCTCTGAACGTATATTGTTTGAATGTGTGTAGCTCAAAATTGACATAAATAAATATCTGTTGGTCAGTTTTGAGTGTTTTGACCTTTTTACACATATGATATGGGTCAGTCAGACACGTTTCCCAATATCTCTAATTTTCTTCTCAATTAAAAAATATAATACTTATTTCCCAGAAGCACAGGGAGAAGTTGGTTCATTATGTTATGGGTTGCCATGAAACAATATAGCGCGTTTGGTGGTGGGCCCACATTCAAGCTAACCATTTCGGACTAGATTTGTAGTCGTCTTACGTGGCACGTATTACAATTTTCTTTGGGTCGATGGAACGTCTTATAATTAGCTAGAACTTGGAATTTAGTCTATATTCATGTACAAGTTCTTCAAGTTAATTAACTCATTGTGTCAATTTGTCATCATATTCATGTATGTAGGTTTTACATAATGTAAGAGACTAATACCTTTCACACCATAATTCCTTGATTGTCTAATGTGTCCAATTAAATATTATATTCCTTTTCAATGGGATCAGTTAATTGTGATCGTTAATCATAGTTCAATAATTCATGATTTGGATTTGTTTTATATTATTTTTAGTTGATTACATAAAGTCTTAGGTTGATCATCACTGAATCTTAAAGATTTCGCAGTATACAAGGAATCGTGCAATTCTAACCCGACAAGGAAAAGCATTGTTTTTTGCCAAGCTAAATGCAATACTAGGGCTCTGCTAAGCATGAGTACACCTTATCTAGAACATGTTAGAAATTTTGAGCACCACACACTCTTGGTCTCTCGGGGCTTTCAGGCAGTACTTTTAGGTGGCATATTGATTGTGACTGCCAATTTTCTCGTCAAAAAGGTTATGATTTGAATACATGATTCAGGGTTACTGTAAATTTACTACGCTTGTAGAAAATTTGCACAGCCGACTTGTCAGCATAGTTATTGGAATTCTAGTAGTCAATAAGCGGGCCAATGGTCATTTGAATTTTGAAAATTTCACGGTTATCATATCTTGATTTTTCTGTAATGAAAAAGAAATATCATATGTGCATACTCTTCCATGAATCATATACACATGAAGTGCACTCTCTCTCATTCTGTGCCTTCATTTTTGTTTTTGTTTTTTGGGGTGTTATTGAGTCTGGAACCAATAGTTTTAACTGTGCTGATATATGTGTATCACATTATGCAGGAATTCAATTCAGAATCTTTAGTTGCTTCCTTTGTATTGGTGCAAAATGGCCACCAATGCTACAGTTGCAAGTTCATGTCCAACACCCATGAAAGCAACATCTAATGGGGTCTTCCAGGGTGATAATCCTCTTGACTTTGCGCTCCCTCTTGCCATCTTGCAGATATGTCTTGTGGTTGCACTTACACGCATTCTTGCTTATCTTATCCGGCCTCTAAGACAGCCTCGTGTCATTGCAGAGATTGTTGTAAGTATATAGTATGCATGTGTAGTTTTGTTTGCTTTGCATACTATGGTGGCCCTCAAATAATAGTCAATTTATGGTATCATGCTGTAATTAAATTTATGCTGAATTTCTTTGGCGCCTTTATTTGTGGAACTCTTACCACGTTTATTTCCTTCGCCTTTTCACTGGTTGATCATTTATTTGCCGACCAATCCTGTTTCTTGAATATGCAAATGATGTTATCAGAGACAGAGAGAGCTAGAAAAGTGTAACTATCATGCCCAATCCAAAAGTGACTTTAGAGGACCAATGCATTTTCCAACAATATGTGGAAATGGTTTAGTCTGTTTGCTCTGGGAGTCAACAGATGCCGGTGATTACTGTTATGCACTTCTTGAACCTTTTCTCAGTATGCATTATGTCTCCCGTAGTTGCCTTTATGTTTATCTGCAATCTGCGGTCTGGTTTAGGAATCTTGCACTGTTTATGTTTGAAAAGATGTCATCACTAGTAGCAATTTCTGTTCACTGAAAGACAGGTGTTTTTGTTGGCATTTGAATTAAAACCATATATGCCATTCAAACAACAGCTATTCTCTTTCTAGAAAGAAGGAAAAACAAAACTGAAATAGTCTAATAGATATTGCTTTAATATGTGGTTCCATGACATTTCTTGTAAGTGGGAAAATATATGTTCACATCCTCATGTATAGGTGAAAGTTTAACTAATACTGCTTTTTCTGCAGGGAGGAATATTACTTGGCCCTTCAGCTCTTGGTCGCAACAAAAGCTATCTGAATACAATTTTTCCATCAAAAAGTCTAACAGTGTTAGATACTATAGCCAATCTTGGTCTTCTCTTCTTTCTATTCCTTGTGGGATTGGAGTTGGATCCCAAGTCCATCCGCCGGACTGGAAAGAAAGCTCTCTGCATAGCTATTGCAGGAATTACCCTACCTTTTGTATTAGGAATTGGTTCATCATTTGCCCTCAAAGCAACAATTTCTAAAGGTGTAGATGGACCCCCATTTCTTGTTTTCATGGGGGTGGCTCTTTCTATTACTGCCTTCCCTGTTTTGGCCCGTATTTTGGCTGAGCTCAAGCTTTTAACCACTGATGTTGGCCGAATGGCCATGTCAGCAGCAGCAGTCAATGATGTGGCTGCATGGATTTTTCTTGCTCTTGCCGTTGCCCTCTCTGGAACTGGCCGCTCTCCCCTGGTTTCACTATGGGTTTTCTTGTGTGGTTGCGGTTTTGTTCTATGTTGTGCATTTGTTGTTCGACCTATCTTTAAATTGATGACACAGCGCTGTCCTGAGGGTGAACCAGTAGAAGAATTGTATGTATGTGCCACTTTAGTTGCAGTTTTGGCAGCCGGGTTTGTCACTGATGCTATTGGAATTCATGCTCTATTTGGTGCATTTGTGCTTGGAGTTCTTGTTCCAAAGGAAGGCCCATTTGCAGGCGCTCTTGTAGAAAAAGTTGAGGATCTTGTGTCTGGTCTATTCCTCCCACTGTACTTTGTCTCAAGTGGACTGAAGACCGATATAGCTACAATTCATGGAGCTCAATCATGGGGCCTCCTATTCTTGGTCATTTCAACAGCCTGTTTTGGGAAGATCGTCGGCACTATAGTTGTTTCCCTCCTCTGCAAAGTGCCCTTTCGTGAGGCTCTGGCTCTGGGGTTCCTCATGAATACTAAAGGGTTGGTGGAACTCATTGTCCTTAACATTGGTAAAGACAGAAAGGTAAAATTAATCTTTTTTCCATTATTGATGGGACTCTCAAGGCTTTCTCTGCAATATTTGTACATGCATATAACTTAAGGTGCTTTCTGTTATTGCAGGTTTTGAATGATGAAACATTTGCTATCATGGTTCTCATGGCTATCTTCACAACCTTCATGACGACGCCTTTAGTAATGGTAGTATACAAGCCAGCTAAAAGAATGAGTAAATCTGACTACAAGTACAGAACTATTGAGAGGAAAGACCCAAATACTCAGCTCCGAATTATGGCCTGTTTCCACAGTACAAGGAACATCCCCACGATGATTAATCTCATTGAGGCTTCCCGTGGGATTGAAAAGAAGGAGCGGCTTTGTGTCTATGCAATGCACCTAATGGAGCTTGATGAGAGATCTTCTGCAATTCTGATGGTTCACAAGGCACGAAAAAATGGAATACCCTTCTGGAATAAGGGGCAGCAGTCAAATAGTAATCAAGTTGTTGTGGCTTTTGAAACTTTTGAGCGGCTGAGTCGAGTGTCTATCCGTCCAATGACAGCAATCTCTGCTATGTCTACCTTGCATGAGGACATCTGCGAAAGTGCTGAAAGCGAAAGGGCAGCAATGATAATTCTCCCATTCCACAAGCACCAGAGGTTGGATGGGGCATTGGAGACAACTCGAAATGAATACAGATGGGTCAACCGGAGGGTTCTTGAGCATGCATCATGTTCAGTTGGGATCATGGTGGACCGTGGCCTTGGTGGAACCACCCATATACCTGCCAGCAATGTGTCCTCAACCACAACTGTCCTGTTCTTTGGGGGTGGTGATGACCATGAAGCCCTTGCTTATGGGATGCGAATGGCTGAGCATCCTGGCATCAATTTAACTGTCATTCACTTCATGGCAAGCCCTGAGCTTCAGGGGGAGATAGTCAGAGTTGATATAAACGATGGCTCCAACACTTCAGCAGGGCCAGTGGATGAGAAGTTCATTGCTGATTTGAAGCAGAACATTTCGAATACCAGCTCAATCAAATACGAAGAGAGGGTAGTGAGGAATGCTGCAGAAACTACTGATTTGATTTGTGCGCTTAGCCGGTGTAATCTGTTTTTGGTTGGCCGAAGGCCTGAGGGTCAAGTAGCTGCTACTTTGAATGTGAAGAGTGACTGCCCTGAACTGGGGCCTGTTGGAAGCTTGTTGACTTCACCGGATTTCACAACTTTAGCATCAGTCTTGGTAGTGCAGCAGCATCATGGCCAGACACGACCAAATTCAGTGTCTTTGTCGAAGGTAGTTGTGTTGCCCGGGGAAGATTCGGAATTCAGCTGATGATCAGGTTTCCATGGCCTGTTTGGACTCGTTGTACAGATGATGAAGAAATTTTAGTAGTTGGATTGTAAATCCTGACTTCCAATGATTGTTGTTTCTGTAAGGTCACATGTTATCAGTTATACCACATATTTTACTTAAGAATCTCTAAATGATCATATACATAATGGTTGATCAGTACCAATTGTCACAGATTTCTTAACAAGATCAGTACCTAAAAGATGCAACTACTTAATGGCTGATTACATGATATGCATACAATCTGCATACTACTGCATACCTCTTATTCACGGCGGTCATTAGCATGGTACATACACAATGATTGATGACCATGTTGATAAGTAAAGGGTAAGCAAAGAAACTGATTTGATCGGTTAAACCAGCTGGTTTGGTTTGTTTGTTTGTGGTTATTTTCATGTAAAGTGTAAACTATAAACACATAATGGTATTCTTTTAACCAAATAAGGACTACTAGTCAATATCCTATCACACACAGTGTTCAATACGGACAAGGATTGATTGTGCATTAAGTTGCAGCCTTTGAATGTGTTCAATAAAGTATGTTATGCAGATCAGAGTATAAGAATTATCACAGTTGTTGGAGAGCTCAATTGAAAAGATCGTAAATTAATTCCAGTACATCTAAGTTCGATTTTCCCTCCTCAAACTAAAAAAAAAAAAAAGAGAGAGAATAAGAATTGTCTCTGTGAGTTGACTCTCTTCGGGTTTAAAATAATATTAGAATCCTAATGATTGGCCATTTGACCTACAATTTTTTTGTTTTTTTTGGCCAAGCATTTGACCTACACTTTACTCACAAGAAAACTCAGATATTTGGCCTACACTTTAATCTGTTACATTCCTGCTTTTGCAGTTTTGCTGCAAAGGAATCTGCCACATTACTTTACTTTCTAGTTTCAAGTGCTTAATTATATTCGATTAATTAAATCAACCACTTTTTTTTTTTTGGGTCAACTGAATTAATTAAATCAATCACTTTGAGTGAAGCTTCACCCATCATATGAAATCAACTTAATCATGATTCATGACCGCAATGCAATATATATATATATATAAAACAAACCTGGATTGCATGCCACTGTTATAATAATAATTCATACTTCAATATTGGGTGGTTGAGATTAGAGTTCCATTGCCAAAAATGGACAACTATACATTTTGTAGTTTGGTCTTCCATAGAAAATTCAAAGTCAAATGTAAATGAAATCCAAATGTTTTTTTTAAAAAAAAAAAATTTATATATATAAGAAGAGAGCCATGTTAGGGAAGTCTCAAATTTGAATCTTTCATTCCCAAATTAAAAGTGAAAAATTGGAATGGAATAGAGACAAGGTGCTCCTCCTCCCACTAGACTAAGGCCTATATTTATGTTCAAAAATATGTTACGCACCATCAGAATAACATAGACAATTCATACTAAATGTTGAGGTAAAGATGACTATTATAAAATAAGAAACTAAAAAAATAGCTATTTTAATTTTTTAAAAATTTTTATTTTACAATTTTATTTTTGTTTTAGGTCTAATAGCCATTTCACCTTAAGTTTATGTATGAATTGTTCATTTCACCCTTACACACATGTCATGTGACATGTATTTTGATGGCAATATAAATGAAATCTTAAGAAATTGACGAAATGGGCTACATTAACCTAATTTTAAAATTTTGAGGGTTAAATTAACCAACATATTAGTTTGGAGGTAATTTGACACCCATGTTATAATTGAAGGGACAAAATGGCTATTAAGCCTAATTGATATTGTAAATTGGCATATAAATTGTTTGTTTGGAGCTACCAACTTTACAATATGACCTCAAATAACTAATGCAGCTGTAGCCATTCATTTAATTGCACCAGATTGGAGTTTCTTAAGAAGCTAAGCTTCTTATATCCTGCATTAGCATCCAAAGCTTCCTTGGAGATTTGGTTTATTCTTAATATGTTAGCACGACACATCTTTAATCTCTGTAAAAACATGAACCATCACACAATGGATGAAGTGTGTATTAAGTATGACATAAAACATTTCAACTGTCACATGATTTTTGCCCTTTTGAAAACCCAAATTTAGAAAACCTGGTGGCAGATATATATTCTATTTTCTATAAATTGGCAAAATACATGCACACACGCCATGCTTGTAACACACATACTATAAACCGATAAACTCCAATTCCTCCATTTTCCTTTTCACCTGCTTTTGATTTATCTTTATAATCATAACTATTCTATCTTTGCTATATAAATACACCATACCAGCATATCTTCATTCCCTTTTCCATTTTTTAATTTTAATTTTTGGGGCTATGATATAGAATTAAATTTCAGAAAATTTCATTCTTTTGAGGTTTTGTAATATTATTAAATTAAAATTGTCACACTTTTGTTAAAATTTTCAGTTATTTTCTCAAAATATAAAATTTAATTCCTTATAACTATCTGGTCGGCACAAGCACCCACATAGATGACATCAAGTCATCGATCCAAGAAAAACAAATTTAAGGGAAAGACAAAAAAGGGCAAGTCAGAGAGAGTTTGACATTTTACTTAAATGGGGCCCAGCATGAAGTGCAAGCAAAACAGAGTAGTAAACTGTGGAAGATATACCACTAGATTCCAGAAGTGAAACCAAAACAGTAGAAGGCACCACATCTCACGATCTCACGATCGCAGTCTCTCCCAATCCTAGTGGGGGTGTAGCTGTAATGTCATACAAGGTTTCTTTTTCTGTTTCCGAGTCCTTAAAGAAAGAGAGTGGCAAAAAGTCGTTGCCTCATTTTCTTTACCACCCTAAATTTCCTATTCCCCACTTGACACCTCAACTCTGTACTCGATGGCTCTCGTCATATTTTAAGCACTAACAAATGCTACGAGCCTACGAACCATCCAACATCTTAGAAAAAAAAAAGCAAAAGGTCACCCAAATCTTGTCAACCTCACCTGTCTTCTCTCTCACACCCTTCACTTGCTTCTCAGGTTCTTGCTGCTGTCACAACTCAGCCATCTATCTCTGGTTCAGCCAAGGCCAGGTGACTCATCTTTGGTCCATGCCAATCTACTGACCCAGTAAACAGGTATAGTTATTGTATCTCTTATTTTGTGTGTTGAATTGGAATGTGTTTGGCTTTACAAATGTGGTTAAGGGATAAAAATGGATTCTTTTGCAGAAATCTCATATGGGTAAATGCCATTGATTGGAAAGATTGTTTGCTAATTCATTTTTGTCAACTCTGTTATGTATATAGGCGCAGTAGAATGTTGGCCATGTTCTATGGTTTTTGAAATTCCATTTAATTTGTTTTGTCGACTTTGATTGGGATTGGGATTAGAATTCTTAATCCAAATGGAGTTGGATTAGATTTTTCATTACCAATTGAATTAGACTTCTTTTCCTGGTTTCTATGAGTCTGAATGAATCGAGTACTCTTAATCAACCAAGCCATGAGCCGTGACTAATTTGGTAATTGGCTTATTATATGGGGTGATACTATTTGATATACCAGTGCGCTAATGACCTAAAAGAAAAAGAAGACAATTTTTTTAACCTCAGCAAGTAAATTAAAGGGATCCTTAGCGAATGAAAGTAAGTCCTTTTGAGGTTGGTTAGGGATGTGTTTGTTCTCATGCTATTCAAAATGGAGTTTTGTAGTAGATGATTCGCTTCGTTTTTGGCGCTGTGCGTGCATGTGCACGTTTTTGCACATACCAAGCTTGGGTTACACAATATATATACATGTATGTAGGTGTATTGTGAGATAGTGTGTGTGTGGTCCACTTCTATAAAATTTTGTCATTTTGGAATTGGAAATCTGATACGGGTTTCTCTTGGCAGAGGCTGAAGTTAAATTTGCTGTTTTTCTTGGCGGACTCTGTTTGGGTGAGATGGCTTCCAATGCTACAGCAGGACAGACATGTCCATCTCCGATGAAGGCAACATCAAACGGTGTATTCCAGGGTGATAATCCTCTTCATTTCGCCCTCCCTCTCGCTATTTTGCAGATATGTATAGTGGTTATAGTCACTCGGGGTCTTGCCTATCTTCTGAGGCCATTGAGACAGCCACGAGTCATTGCTGAGATTGTTGTAAGTTCATTCTTCTTTCCCTACGTTCTTACATTTGAATTAAAGTGCAGTTATTTTGGACATGCTGGTATTGCTGTAGGTACAATCAGTGTTATTTCCTAGGAAAATTCTAAGGAGAAGAACTTGTGGCCTAACTTTTAAATTTCTTTGAGTTTTAAGTTCAATAGCTTTTCACTTTCTTTGCTCTGGAGTTCGGGGGTGTTAGACTGTAGTTTAGCTTAGAAAAATTATAAATCACTAAATCAGACCTTTCTGAATAAATAATTTGTTTTTTTCTTTTTGTTTTCAATTTAAATGATTTATAATTTCTTTTGCCTTTTCTCTGTGCTGCCTAAATATGTGTACATGACATTTAGGTGTCGATATTGGAATGCACATATTTTTTTCTCAGTTTTCCCTTTGGATGTGTGTTTTTCAAACCCCTTCTGTATTGAAATTTACTTTGCAGACAGAAGTATATTCTTTGAGATTTTCACAGAATTGACATTTCTGCATTCAAGTGAACCCCCGACCCAAACCATGATAGTTGTAATACATCTTTCTTTTGTGATACATCTGAGTTTGAATTACATTTTCTGGTTTTCCAGGGAGGAATACTACTCGGGCCATCAGCCCTAGGACGGAACAAAAGTTATCTTCAAGCAGTATTTCCACCAAAGAGTATCACAGTGTTAGACACCTTAGCAAATCTTGGTCTCCTATTCTTTCTGTTCCTGGCAGGCCTAGAGATAGATCCTAAATCCATTCGCCAGACTGGTAGAACAGCCCTTGCCATTGCCATAGCAGGAATCAGCCTCCCATTTGCTTTAGGAATTGGTTCATCATTTGTCCTCCAAGCAACCATATCCAAAGGGGTAGATTCTACTGCATTTCTTGTATTCATGGGTGTGGCCCTTTCGATAACTGCTTTCCCTGTCTTGGCTCGTATTCTGGCTGAGCTGAAACTTTTGACCACTGAAATTGGAAGAATGGCCATGTCAGCTGCAGCAGTTAATGATGTGGCTGCCTGGATTCTACTTGCTCTTGCTGTTGCCCTGTCTGGAAATAACCAGTCCCCCCTTGTTTCATTATGGGTCTTCTTGTCTGGGTGTGTGTTTGTTATTTGTGCAATTCTCATTGTTCCGCCAATCTTCAAATGGATGGCTCAACGATGTCATGAAGGTGAACCTGTTGAGGAGATCTACGTATGTGCTACACTAACTGCTGTTCTGGCTGCTGGGTTTATTACTGATACAATTGGAATTCATGCCATGTTTGGCGCTTTTGTGATTGGAGTTCTTGTTCCAAAGGATGGGCCCTTTGCAGGTGCTCTTGTGGAAAAAGTAGAAGATCTTGTATCTGGTCTCTTTCTACCATTGTACTTTGTGTCAAGTGGACTAAAGACCAATGTAACCACAATTCAGGGGCTTCAATCGTGGGGTCTTTTGGTTTTGGTCACATTTACTGCCTGTTTTGGGAAGATTTTTGGGACTATTATGGTGTCTCTTTTCTGCAAAGTGCCTGTCCGTGAGGCTTTAGCGCTGGGGTTCCTAATGAACAGCAAAGGATTGGTGGAACTCATCGTCCTCAACATTGGCAAAGATAGGAAGGTAATTAAGTAATTTTGCTATTACTGATATAATCAGTGTCTTAATTCTTTAAGTAGGGATGCTTGCTTATATCAAATAATATATTTGATGCATATTTGTTGTTTACATTTTGCAGGTCTTGAATGACCAGACTTTTGCCATTATGGTTCTAATGGCTCTGTTTACTACTTTTATCACTACTCCTCTAGTCATTGCAGTGTATAAGCCAGCAAAAAGGGCAAGAATGGCTGATTACAAGTATAAAACAATTGAAAGGAAAAATACAGACACCCAACTAAGGATCTTGGCCTGTTTTCATAGTGCAAGAAACATTCCATCAATTATAAATCTGCTTGAGGCCTCACGAGGTACGAAGAAGCGTGAAGGGCTTTGTGTCTATGCAATGCACCTCATGGAGCTCTCTGAAAGGTCATCTGCTATATTGATGGTACACAAGGCGAGAAGAAATGGGTTACCCTTCTGGAATAAGGGCCAGAGATCAAATTCTGATAATGTTATTGTGGCATTTGAGGCATACCAACAACTGAGCCGGGTGTCCATCAGGCCAATGACTGAAATCTCTTCAATTTCCGATATGCATGAGGACATTTGTACCACTGCTGAGAGCAAAAGAGCTGCAATCATAATTCTTCCATTCCATAAGCACCAGAGGCTAGATGGTACATTAGAGACTACCCGGAATGACTTTCGTTTGGTTAACCAGAGGGTTCTTGAGCATGCACCATGTTCAGTTGGAATTCTGGTTGATCGTGGGCTTGGTGGAGCCACCCACATAGCTGCAAGTAATGTTTCTTATTTCATTACAGTTCTCTTCTTTGGGGGTCGTGATGACCGTGAAGCACTTGCCTATGGGGCTCGCATGGCAGAGCACCCTGGTATCAGTTTAATGGTCATTCGCTTCTTAGTGGAACCCGAGATTGTGGGGGAGATTTCCAGAGTTAGTGTTGATGACAATTCTGGCACCAAAGTGGGGTCATTAGATGAGGAATGCCTCACGGATTTCAGGCAGAAAACAGCCAAGGATAGCTCGATCATATACGAAGAGAAAGTTGTCAGAAATGCTGCACAAACCATTGCTGTGATCCGTGAGATAGGTCGCTGCAATCTGTTTCTGGTGGGACGAACACCTGGCAGTGAAGTAGCCTTAGCTTTAAATAGGAGGAGTGAGTGCCCGGAACTGGGGCCTGTGGCAAGCTTGTTAATTTCACCAGATTTCTCTACACCAGCATCAGTCTTGGTAGTACAACAGTACAATGGTCAGGTATCATTGAATTTGGCCTCAGAGATGGAGGAAGAGTCACCTGAAAGAGACTCAGAAACAACATAATTCGATTTCCACTGGTCCAAATATGGTGGAGTTGGATTGGTTTAGACTGTGGCTTAATGTTCTAAGCATACAAAGTGTAGGCTCCCATCATTGAATATAATCATTGGACTGTGCTAAAATTCCTAGCAATTAGTCACAGAATTAATAATATCTCCAGTCTTTTTGAAGAATAATGTTATATCTCCATTCTTTTGTTTGAATGTACAATGTACCGTCATACTATATTTCAGTTGTAACGGCAGAGTTTTCATGCCATCTTTTTATGGATTCGTTTTAGCTGCTACTATTTCAGTTTTAACTTCATACTTTCCATGTCCATCTTTTTGGGGAATCTGTTAGGATCAGGTTGCTCAAACTTTTAATTAGTATCTGATTCCCCTATATATAAGCTGTAATAGCCTATGATGTAATTCTCATGCTGAAAGTTGAGTGAAAATTCCCTGAGCAGTCGTCCATATTTGAAGGCTCTCTTCCAGATTCTATCTTTAATATTTTCTTTTCGGGTCTTTAACAGGTTCATCTTTGATCCACTTATGCCAACCTACGGACCCACTAAAAAATTGTATCTCTTAGGTTATTGAATTGAAGTATGTTTGGGTTTACAAGATTGATGAGGGGTTTGTAGGAATAATCCGGCGAAATTAACAAGCTCCCCAGAGGCCCGAGTTCCGGGCACTCACTCCTCTAATTTAAAGCCAAGGCTACTTCACCGCCAGGTCTTCGCCCCAAGGTTGCAGCTGCCTGTCTCACGAATCACGTACAGCAATGGTTGTGCAGCATTTCTGACTACATTCTCTTCATATGTGATTGAGTTATCCATGCTGTGATTCGTGAGATAGGCCATTGCAATCTGTTTTGGTTGAGGTGAAGTGGCCTTACCTCTAAATAGGAGGAGTGAGTGCCTGGAACTGGGGCCTGTGGGGAGCTTGTTAATTCACCTGGTTTCTCCACACCAGCAACAGTCTTGGTAATGCAACAGTGCAATGGTCAGGTATCATTGAATTTGGCCTCTGAGGTGGAGCAAGAGTCACCTGAAAGAGACTCGGAATCAACGTAATGTGATTACGATTGGTCTGAATATGGTGGATTGGATTGGTTTAGAATGTGACTTAACGTTCTAAGTATACATATGTTAAATATTCCACGTCCTCATAATATGGTTGAGTTGTGCACTATATAAGCCTTGAACAATTCCTCCTTGCAAATTGGTTTTTTTGAGGATGAGTTAGGCCCCTTAGCTTAACACATACATTTTATAGTTAGTCCTGATATAGTTGAATTGTGCACTATGTAAGTCTTAGACAATTTTTTCTTTACAAGCCGGTTATATATAGTGTAGGTGCCTATCATTGAATATAATCATTATATTTTGCTGAAATGCTGGAAATTAGTCATACAGTCATCTTTACAATTTCATTCATATTTGTTTGGTCAGCCAATTATTTGTGGGAGATATTTGCAACAGAGCTTTGCTAGTGACAATGGTGGCGGTTGTTGTTGTTTTAGCATTTCACTTAACAAAATAGACAAAGTCCAAATGTACGTTGCTTCTCATCATTGGCTACAGCAGCATCTCAACTAACGCAGAACCAACATGTATGACACTATGAGGCTGCCGAACAGAGATAGAGGACTAAAATCTTACGTTTAAAAAATGGTGTTAATATAACGCTACATTGCCAACTTAATTAGTAGGGTACATACAACAAAAGAGTTAACAAACTGCACATTGTAATTAAGTGGGGTTATGTTTTTTTTATGCCAAAACAGATGCTCAACGTAAAATTACACGTGTGGTAACATCCAAACAAAATTTCTCTGAATGCAACAAGAGCCACTCAGCTGGTCACAAACTTATGCATGTTGGTGGCTGGTCTCAAATGCTTAGTCACGACGAGTAATGTTAAAGACCATATTGTTAAAGTAAGATTTGCCTATACGAGTGTTTATGCATCGTTGGTATCGTAAATTTGGTACATATAATTTTATTGTTTTTAAGTATAAACTCGTACTCTTGCAAGATTAGGTAGCTACCACTGTTTCAAGCTTTAATACTAGCTACCTAGCTAGTAGCTACTACAGCCAAGAGGCACATTAATTGGGCATATTCTTCAATAAAATCCTAGGACTAAAATGACAAACTAGCAACCTCGAATGGCAGTATAAATTGCACCAATTAGGCGCTTAAATCTAATAAACACAATCAATTCTGATCAGACAAATACAACCATGACAACATTTGCAGCAAAAGCTCCTTTCATTATTTTGGTCCTCATTATATTCCCATCTGTGTTGGCAACCAAGAGATCTGCATTCAAGGAAGAGAAACCATGCAAGAGGATGGTGCTCTATTACCACGACATCTTATTTAACGGCACCGACGTTGCTAATGCAACGTCCGCTAAAGCAACAAATGCAACAAAGCTTGGCAACTTTCAGCTTGGAATGCTGGTTGTGTTTGATGATCCTATGACAAAAGACAGAAATCTTCTGTCGCCTCCCGTTGCTAAAGCTCAGGGTTTCTATTTCTACGACATGAAGGACAAATACACAGCTTGGTTTGCTTACACTTTGGTGTTCAATTCGACCGAGCACAAGGGCACGCTGAATATTATGGGTGCGGATTTGATGACGGAGAAGACTAGGGATCTGTCAGTGGTTGGAGGAACAGGAGATTTCTTCCTGGCTAGAGGGATTGTCACATTTCAGACTGATGCTTTCCAGGGTGACTACTATTTTCGACTCAAGATGGACATTAAGTTGTACGAATGTTATTAATTAAGCTATGATTCACAACTCCGAGAACAATTCTTGCATATAATGAGTGTATACAACACCCTTCTCGTAATAAACTTACTTAATTACTTATTATGACACTTGTTGTATGTAAGAATTTCTCCTATTATCAAACGTCACGAGTGTCATAATAATATAATTCGATGGCAATTCCTAATCGCTTTCACTATGCTGGAATGAAGGTACTTCAACTATTGTAATCTCATCACTAATAAATAGAGAGAGGACTAATTAAGGAAGGTGTGTTCCAATGTCTTATGATTAATAGTACTGTGCCAAGCTTAAACTTCTAGTTTGCAGGTGCGCAAGTCAGTAATTATGCTTGAGCTTAATATTTCCGCTTCATTTTTAGAAGTTATGGCTGGTATGAGACAACAGACGCTTGTATACATGCAAATTCAAAATCACAATTAATTAATTTGCTTTTCTTTTACATTAACATTGGTAATTCTACTTGTAATACAGATTATTGAGATAGCTACTCTCAACCTGGGTGTGCCTATATATTCGTCCATCATACAAATAAATTAACATCCACATGTAACAAAAAAATAAGGATAATATTATTTTATCAAACTGTGAATTTATACCAAACATTTAGTTAAGATTGTAAAGGATATATCTAAACTCATAGTCTAACAGCATAATAATGTGTTTAGCACCAAAGAAAACATATAATGTGTTTAACAAGAGAACCTTTCCGTTATATTATATAATTGTATCCATTCATACAGGATCGATGCACTTTAGATCTTATAGCATCTTTTGTGAGAGAATTGTTAACTTTGAAAATTAATTGGTCAACTTCTTGCTAGGTTCTGAGTATTTTTAGTGTTGTCTCAAGAACCCTTGCAATCAAGGTAGCCTTACTATATGTCTCAGTGATGCTCGTTGCAATCATAACACTTAATGAGCCTTATGATTGTTTAGGCCCTTAGGCCCCGTTTGGTTTCCAGAATTGATTTCTTAGGAAATCAATTGCTATGCCTTTTCCAAAGGTAAGGAAATATAAGATTACATTTTCCCGTTTGATAATGTTAGGAAAGTAAACAATAATTCCCTTTTTATTTCCATTCCTTATTTGGTTTGTGTAGGAAAAGGAAATAAAATTGATATAATTTTCCAATTATATTCTTATTTATTAAACACAAGCGATATTTATTTTAATTTATTTTAAAAATTTTAGGGTTAATTTAGTAAATAGAAAAATCAATAAATGCTTTTCCAAGAGGGGGGAAACCAAAACCCAAGCTCCAGCAAGGGTTTTATTTTCCCTCCAATAAGGGAAATCATTTCCCTTGGGCTAGGAAATGATTTCCCTTCCATGTACTTACCAAACAATGAAATATAATTGATTTCCCATTCCTAGGCCTCCAAAACTTGAATCAAATGGGGCCTTATAGTGCGTTTGGATGAAGTAGTTTGAAATTACTAAGGAATTTACAAATGAAGGAATTTAAAATGATGTAATTTAAAATTCTAGAATATATAAATTTTCTTGTTTGGCTAACATATAAACATAATAGAATTTAAATACGAAATTTAAAGTGAATTTTTTTTTAATGCCATCAATTATAAATGAGTAATGATGGATGGTAGTAACAAGAAGGATGATGCTTGTGGTGAGTTGGCAATATTGGTAGGGGTGATGATCCATGGGTAGTGAGAGAAATGGTAGTGGTGGTGGTGGCGGCGGTGACAGTTGTGGTGACGATGGCAATGGTGGCAATGGTGGTGGTGGTAGCGGTAGAGTGGTGGTAGTGATGGTAGTGGTGCATGTTGTGCTGGTAGTGACCGGTGGCGGCAACGATGGTGGTGACGATGGAGATGGTGGTGGTGGTGGTGGCGACAACGGTGACATTGAGGATGGTGGTATTGGAGAGGCAATAGTGGCAGTGGTGGAGGCGGTGATGGTGGTGGTGGCGGTAGCGTAGTGGTAAGTAATGGCAGTGGTGGATGTGGCACTGGTTGTGACCGGTGGCAGCGACGATGGTGGTGAGGGTGGAAATGGTGGTGGTGGCAGTGGCAACATCAACGATGGTGGTGGTGGAGGGGTGGTGGTGGAGGGGTAGTGGTGGCAATGGTAGTGGTGGAGGTTGTGGTGGTGGTGGTGGTGACTGTAGCGGCGACGAAAAAGATGGTGGTGGTGAAGGTGATGACAGTGGTAGAGGTGGTGGTGGTGGTGGTGGCGGCAATGGCGACAGTAGTGGTGACGATGGTGGTGGCGGTGGCGGTGGCAGTGTGGTAGTGGTATTGTGATTATTTAGTAAAGTGATAAGTGTACATGACTTATTTTTCTTTTATAAAAATTGGAATTTGTAAATGACATCAATTTAAATAGAATTTAAAGTTGGAATTTATAGCACTCAAATCTCAAGTTTTTTTTCTACATAGAATTTACAAAATTCTGTGTTTATGAACTCAAACGAGGAAATTAGAACATGTAATTTATTAAATACTGAGTTTTATCTAAATTATAAGTTTTTTTCTCCATCCAAACGCACCATTAGGGTCTGTTTTGTAACATTTTGGCTTTTGTTTTTCCAATAAAGAATAAAAAGTTTCAGAAAAAAGTGTGAATAGATCGAAATAATAGATTAGAGCAAAGAGAAGAAAATTTATATGAAATGAAAAATCGAAAAGCTAAAAATAATATTTAAGATTCTTATTATTTTATTTTAAGCTTTAGTTTTAGTTTCAAAGGCAGAATCGTAACTCACAATTCCTGTTTTTCAGTATTTGTAACAAAAATTTCCCTTGAATTTCTACCAAACAAAAAAAATCCCTTCTAATTTGATTGGTGCGTGGATTGTCCAACAGCTACCTTCGTACTTTGTGATCTATCCACTCTGTGATGTATCTTTATTGGACCAGAAGAGGATTTGCATTTGATGGCCATCTTGGTCTTCTTTGAGTATAGGGATGAGTTTGATCTTTGTTCTGTAACATTGCATGTTCACTTGTTTGTTCTGGTCTGTAATTTGTGCCGGATTGACTTGTCATTCAATTGACTGCAGTACTCTTGTAATTCCTTGATTTGCTTTAATGAAATTTCTCATTCAACCAAAAAAACTAGATTAAAGTTCTTTTGTGCCATTTCTCTCTCTAATTAGGATGCTTTTATTAATTACTACATGCATCATGCGAGAATCAAGTTCATAAAATGACTTTCTTATGGGATGAAGAAGAAATATTAATGTTCAAATAAAACGCAACACAAGCTAGATATTAGTTTGCTCCATAAAAAACCAAAGTTAATACTCAATTATATATACAATCTAAAATAGAAGCTAAGCAACCCTAATCCAAACAAGTAAGAAGTACTATCCTTTTACAAAAGAAAGAATTGCAACGCTACATAATCAAACCGATGCTCTATGTGAGGAAATTTATATTCTTGAAGCTTCCTTTTCTTTCAGTCTAACTTGAAGGCTTTTTGCCTTTAAATTGTCAATTATTATAGCCAGCTAAGTTGAGTAGTGCTCCAATTCTCTGATCTGTTTGTCCACAGCTACTACACATTTGTTTAATAGAGAGCATCATATTCTTCTACCAAAATAGTAACACATAGCAAGTCACAAGATAGGAAGATTTTGTTTGAATACAATGTCTTCTACTAAACAGAGATTAGGTAATCATAAAGGCCAGTCTTGACCAAACTAATAAGGACATGACGATATGGTCAGCCCCACCAGCCTAAAAATGTTCTCAATTATTTCGTTTTCAATTAAAGAATAATTTATTATAAAAAACAAATTTTAAAAAAGTTTTCGCCATATAGACACCACTAAAGTTGAAACTTGAAACCAAAATTGTTTTAAGTAAAAAATAATAATTATTGGCATCGGAAATGACAATGGGGATTATAATTTCTTAGATGGGGTTAGGTATAACTTATAAGTCGGTAGTAGGGCAACGCATTGCACAAAAGTTGTTATCGCCCTATATATATCTATTCTCTATTAATTTGCCCACTTAATAGAATATCGGTGCAGCACCCTATTATTTGAGGAGGTTAATTTATGAATTTAAAATGTTTATGTTTTCTTTTGGCAAAAAAAAAAGTTTATGGTTCTTTATATTCAATCGAACTTGGGTGCGACACCCTTATTATTTGAGGAGATTAATTATAAATTTATTAAGTTTATGTTTTTCTTTTTAATTTAGAGAGAGAGAGAGATCGAACTTGGGTGTAAGGAAAATTGTACAGTCCTTAAAACTAGGCTACCAAATAACTACTTAAAAAGAATTTATAGTAGTTGATAGAGGTTTATTTAATTTTCCCATTCACAATCATGAAATTGTAATTAATTTTAAATCCTTGATAAAATCTAGGTTAAACCATACAATGATGAGTAAAATATTTGATTTGATATATAATCCAATATATAGGATTTATCCAAATTGATATTAAGTGATAAATCTTGATAAGTTATTATCCAAATTGTAAATGGAAGAACTTATAATTAAAACTATCCTATAAATTAATTTTAATTAATTAAATTTTTTTTATTAGTTTGATATATATTATCATTTAACATGATATGAGAGTTAAGTTTGTAACAGGTCTTGAGTCTAATCCATTTCTATTTGGCAGTATATGTTTGTTCTTTAAAAATATTAATACATTTTTTAAAGATTCAAAGACCAAAATTGCTAACGAATCAAAATTTAAGGACTAAAATTAAAATTTTGAAACCACGATGATTAAATATGTTTTTGGAGTAAAATACAGGGACCAAAAACTTATTGAATCCTCTTTTAAATTCAAGAAAGAAGGAAGCTACACGAATTGAGAGTGTCTTTATTATTGGTGCTATAGTTTCGAGAATTAAGAGTTTCATTTGAATGTGTTAAGAGGCACACTTGACTTGAGCTAACTCACCTACCGTATATATAAAGAAATATATTATAAGTCACTTTTCATATGGACCAGCACTACAATCAACGCCTACCTCTACCAACCTCTCACCAGGCACCAGAATAGAATGCAAAAAAAGTGCATAAAAATTTGACCGCAATCAGTGTCAAAATCCAAAACTAGATATTTTTTTACATAGAAAGCTAAGAATATATATGCCAATTTTTTTTACCATCTTTCTGTTCTGATTCATGCTAATTTGACAAATGATTTGTCATTAAAAGTAATGTTCTTTCTCAAACATGATAACATAATATGTCAGACTATATATATGTAAATATTTATTTAATAGATAATATAATTTGACAGTCTAATAATATAACAACATCTATAATCTATGTTTGTTGAGAGAAGATTAGTCCTCTAATTAGCTTGTTTATGGTTTATGACTTTTCTTCATCGATATCAAACATTTCACCATCTTTTTCTTATCATCTTCTACTATGGCCATACATCAATTATCAAGGACTTCACTTTACGTCGCTTTTCAATTTGTCCTCATTCCTGAGTACTCCTCCCTAATGCCTTTGCACTTTGCAATCCCATCGCTGACTCTTTTTAAAGCTCTGTCATCATGATTATTTTTAGCAGCCTGGCCTAAAAACTGATCCTAATTAATTTAATCTCGTTCTTGTGGTGCTCCACATGGTACAAGTTGAGCAAATTTAATCATAAGTGGCTAACTTTTGCTTAGAATAATAGTTTTAATGAACGGCACATTGATAAAGCAAATTAGTATGATGTAATGAGGATTATGGAGGAGCTATTAAAACAGATATAATTAATTATACCAAAGCACAACGCACCAATGAAATCAATTTCATTTTTTTTTTGGACGCTTCATAAAAAGGTTGGTATTGATGGAAGGACTTGTTCTGTTGTCTGCTTGCAAGTTGTAACTTTGAAATCCTTTGAACCCAGATCAAAAGAAAAAGAGACAATCCTTTGAACTACTTAATTCTTGGTCTATGTCAGAAGTGTCAGTAGTCGGAAGTTTTATAGTCTGATATGTTATACTTATATGTTGTCGAACTATTAATTTGAACCATAAATTAATTAAGTAAACTTATTTATTTTAATGCGTGATTCGAATATAACATATTAGAATACAATCATCTGTATACTCTCTCCAATTTCTTTTTTACTACCATGCAATCATGCATGCTTTCATTTTCATGGTTATCTGTAAGTCTTTGTATATAGACAGACCATATACATTCATGAGGAATTGCTAGGCTGAAACTTCAACCTTCAGAAATCAATTTCAAAGGCAAAGTCCTTGGTCATTATTGCCTTAGATCCAGAAAAAGAGGGATGTGGAAGAAAGGATATCATCTATGCTACACTTGGGAGTCAAACTAAGGCTCTACAATCTTATTTAATAATCATATTTGGTTATTTTCTTGGTGATGTACATTATATGGTGACAGTGGTAGGTGGCAAGAAAGCTTTATCAAGAGGAAAAGTCTAATAAGAAAAGCATGGAATCCTTATCCCCTTACACATACAAATTATACTCCAAGTGGAATTGGTTTTTAGCTTTTCGATTAATTAATCCAGCTTCTAAGTGCTTATATAATGCCATGAATTGGGACTGATAGCAAACTACCAAGTAGCTAGTTATTAGCAAAGCTCATTTCTTTTGAGCCAGAATAATATTCCTTTCCTCTGTTCTCTTTGAGCTCTGCAGCTTCTGCTTTTCATAACCCATAATGGGGGCAAGAAATTCCATTGCTCTTTTTTCCTTCTTCTTCATGTTCCTTGCTTTGTCTTCAGCCTACCCAAGAAATAAAAACCAGTATAAACCATGCAAGCACCTAGTGCTGTACTTCCATGACATTATTTACAATGGCAAAAATGCTGCTAATGCTACCTCTGCAATTGTTGCAGCCCCTCAAGGAGCTAATTTGACCATCTTGGCACCCCAATTTCATTTTGGGAACATTGCAGTTTTCGATGACCCCATTACCCTCGACAACAATCTGCACTCAAAGCCCGTTGGCAGGGCACAAGGACTCTACATATATGATACAAAGAACACATTCACTTCTTGGCTTGGGTTTTCATTTTCTCTGAACAGCACAGACTACCAAGGTAGCATAAATTTCATTGGAGCTGATCCCATTTTGGTGAAAGCCAGGGATATATCCGTCGTGGGTGGCACTGGAGATTTTTTCATGCACCGGGGAATTGCAACCATAATGACTGATGCGTATGAAGGTGAAGTGTACTTCAGGCTCCGAGTGGATATCAAATTCTATGAGTGTTGGTGAATTTAAGCATATTAGCATTAATTCTGAGTTTTGGATTGTGAGAATGAGAGTGGTGTTCAAATATGTTCTGTTTCACGCATGGTGTGCTTAGTTTGGGAGTTCTTGGTGATTGCAGCTAAGCACGAGCTTAGTCAACCAATAAACACTAATATGGTTACATAGTCGCCCTTGAAATTTCAGGTCCTTTTTCCTTATGTATAAATTTGTATCACAAAGTTACTGCATGTGCTGCTTATTTTGATCTAGTGCGTGAACTTTTTTGGTTTCTTAAGATAAGAAGAATATAAGAGAATTGAACATACTAAAATATAATAGGCTACTCAAACATTAATTAATAAAAATACAAAAGAAAGGAGGTGATTTAATTGTGATCCGAGGATGCGTGGAAATATATATTTGAGGAAGCTAGACCAGTGGTCAAGTACCAAGAAGATAGTTAGACAGCAACATAGCAACAAAAAAATTAGAATTAAGTAGGATCACATCGTCAAAATAGCAGATCATAGAGATATAAATGACACAGATTTTGAGGTAAGAGATGTACTTTAATAACATTGATGCTGTGTTTGATATTTTTTAGGCACTTGTGTCATTCCAACTTTCTGTGTCTAATAAGAAGTAAAAATAATCATATCAATGTGTTGAAAAGCAGATTGTGAATGGAAAAAGATATGAAGAGCTTAGAGACAAGTTGCTCATGACTTATTTGCAAAGGGATTGGCTTGGAAAGGGAAATCATGAGTGGGCTTGTGCTTTCTCACCCTTCTTGTTCCCCAAAAAAGAGGGGATCTTGGCTTATATTTGATGATAGCTAGATGGTGGAAAATACCACTTCACTATTAGTCTATTTCTACACCATTAGAGCAGTATCAGATCATGAGATAAATTGAAAATCACTGTTTGTAGCTATTAATAGGTGTCTGACAGTAGACATCTCATTCCCAAACAGATGTGTAATGTCACTAATGCACAAAAAGATGCAGGATATGAACTTTAACGGTAGATAGATTTAGAAGATATGAACTCGTTCAATCTGGTCCAACTCTGACTCTATCTGATGCGGATTCAAACATGCATCATGTTTTTCATGTGTAGCTTTTAGAAACCCAAAACATGTTATTAGCTCCTACCAGAAGTTGATGAATGAATGCTTGGAGGTAGATGAGTAGATATTCATGTCAGTTTAATCTGCGAGTACATTGAGGGCAGTTCTTGTAGGATCTACCCTTTGGACTATTTGGATATTTCAGACAATTTATACTTGTACATATATGTTATAAAAAAAAAAAAATACTAATGAGTAATCAAGGATTGTTGTAACTACTAACTTGTAATAGAAAAAGTTAGAACATCAAACCTAACTTTGATACCAAGAAAACAAAGTTACACAAAACAGAGGAATTAAGTTGTAAATACTAGAAGCTGATATCCAAACAAATTAATACAAGAACATCAATCAATGGGCGAATAACCCACACAACTTACTTGGAATTTATAAACATTCTCTTATTCCACACTCCAATTAATATCATGCATCATGACTACAACGGTACAACCCCAACTAATACAACACCCCATTATTTCATTCCAAATTGACATGCTTAATCACTTCCGATGGCTTCATTCTTTTCTGCAATGCTTAACATCTGCAATTGTTATATAAGTATATAAAAGAATGTTATTTCATTTTTTTTTATCGAGAAAAATGTCATTTCATTATTGGCTATGATAAGCACCATAATTTCAATCTTCAAGTATCTCAATCCAGAGAGGCGCTGCATGCCCTCCGGCAAAGCCAACAATTGCCGACAGCGATCAATCTCTAACCGGTTGAGCAACCTGAGGTTTTGCAACCACTCCGGGAGTGCTGTGAGACGGTCACACTTAACGACACGCAAATATTGCAGACTGTTTCCAGATTCTTGAAGCCAATGGGGCAAAGCCTCCAAATTTGACTCCCCCAAAATGCTCGAAGACTTGGAATGCCTTCTCCTGACCCCATCAAATCAAGATTTCTACAATTCTTGATAACCAAAGTGCGTAATGCGGTAAAATTCTTCATACATGGCAAGCACTCCAGATTTTCACAGTTAGAAAGAACTAACCGTCCAAGATTCAAGAGGGATCGCATCCCTTCACCTAAAGATTTCATATTTTTGCAGTTGTAGACACCTATATTTCGAAGAGAGGTGAGACGTGCAAATGACTTTGGAAAACACGTGTGATTTATTGTTGACGTCAACAACCTGAGGTTAATCAGATTCCCAATGTCTTTGGGCAACTCCTTGAGTTTTTCTCCCTTCACCTAAAGATTTCATATTTTTGCAGTTGTGGACACCTATATTTCGAAGAGAGGTGAGACGTGCAAATGACTTTGGAAAACACGTGTGATTTATTGTTGATGTCAACAACCTGAGGTTAATCAGGTTCCCAATGTCTTTGGGCAACTCCTTGAGTTTTTCACAATCATCAAGAAATAAGGTCTCCAAATTGTGCAGCTTGCAGATGGAATTTGGAAGCTTTTCTAAGTGCTTATTATCGGACAGGTCTAGATATCTCAAGTGACTCAAGTTACCGATGGAACTTGGCAGGACTGAAATAGTCGTCAAAAGACCAAGATCTAGCACCCGTAGGTACTTGAATCTTGATATGCATGTTTTCAAAAGAGATTGAGTGTTGATTTCGTCTCCATCTATATCTTCACGAAAACAATATTCACCATCGATATCTGTAAATAAAAAGGTTCGCAATTTGTCCAAATGGAGTAAGAATTGGTCTTCTTCCTCCAATTTTCTGGACAATTCCTCCTCAGAAATTGACATGTGTCGAACCTTTCTACGAGAATTAGAGGGAGAGGGACGGCAATTTAGAGACGAGCACTCTACTTGGGACACTGACATCGCCAAATCATGAACTAGATCATGCATTTTAAACACCATTTGGAAGACGTGATCATCAACAATTTGAAAGAGAGATCTAGAGCATAACTGCCTTATATAGTCCAACCCTGCCTCTTCAAACTCTTGGTTCCTTTGGAGGTTTGAAGGAAGCCTTGTGCCATCCAAAGCAAGATCAATTTTGTACTACTGAATTCGTGGTCCTTTGCAAAAAGTGAACAGAAGGCAAAACAAGGTTTCAAGTAAGGTGGCAAAGCATCATAGCTCAACTTTAGTGCAGGTAAAATGCCATTGTTTCCTTGCTCCAATTTCCATATGTCACTATCTCTTACTTGCAACCAATAGTGCTCTTCCCTTTTCGAACAGAGTAGACCCCCTAGGGTAGCTACTGCAAGAGGAACTCCACCACATTTCTTCACAATATCTTCCCCAATTTTCATTAAGTGTGGATAATTTTGCTCTTCTCTTTTCCGGAATGCGGTTTTTCTAAATATAGACATACAATCAGAGTGGGGAAGACCTTGCAACTCATGCATATGTGCAGAGCGCATGAGCAAAGCAACTGATTCATTGCGTGTTGTTGCAATGATTTTACTCCCATTGGCTCCAACCTTTAACAAAGAATTTAAAGACTTCCATTTTTGAAATGTTACTCCTGTTGGTCCCTTATCCCAGACATCATCCAACACTAACAAAAAAGTTTTAGCCTTTAAAGCATTTTGCAACTTAATTTGCATATGCTCAAAACTTTCATTATCGCCACATTTTTTGTCAGTCGCTAAAGCAATCATTTCACGAACCAATCTTTTATTATTGAAGTCCTCTGAGGCGCATACCCACATTCTCAACTCGAAGTTTTCCATTATCTTTTTATCATTATACACTAGCTGAGCAAGTATAGTCTTTCCCAAACCACCTAAACCATAAATGGAAATAATAGAAACACTCTCATCATCATCATGACCAGTGTCCTTCAAAAGATTGATGATAAGTTTTTCTTTATCATCTTCTCTTCCGGTAACATCTGGCACGTACACAGTGTTAAATATATCAACCCCAGCCCATTTGAGAATTCTCTAGAATAAGCTAGAGAAGTATAGCTATTGATGTGCATGCAAGTTGGTGGCTATCTAGAAATATCTAAGCTAGGTGTTCTTCTAGATTAAACTAGAAGTTAGAGAATTGAATGGTTTTGAGAATTCTCTAGAATAAGCTAAAGAAGTACAGATGTTGATGTGTATCTAGAAATTTCTAAGAAAGGTGTAGAACCTCTTAGAACATGGAATACTCTAGAAGTATTCTAGAAGCTTGTAAGAAGATTCTAGAACCACCCTTAGATGGGTGACACTTGTATAGCTTCTAACCATTGGATTAACCTCCTCAAAGCCTATAAATAGGAAGAGACACCTTCTTTGTAATAATCCAAGCTAATGTAAGCTAATTTAAGCTAATCCAAGCTGTGAGCTTTTCTTTGTGAGTGGCTGTGTTGTAATATTTTATGTCTTTAATACAAGTAATTTGTTTACTTGTGTTGTCTCTCTGCCAATTTAAATATTAGAGTTGTGTACTCTAATAGTTCTCAACAATTGGTATCAGAGCGGTTCGACCACGGGCCGACTTGGGTGAAGCTTCCAAGAATTGTGAGGAGTTCAGTACTTTGCAAGGTTAATCTTGTTTAGTGTACCGAAACTCTGCTGGCACGATGGGTGACCTTCAAGTAGTTGGAGGAATCAAGAAGCTCAATAACCAAAATTACAACACGAGGGCAACATGCATGGAGTCTTACCTACAAGGCCAAGATCTTTGGGAAGTCGTCGGTGGCAACGACGTCACACCACCAGAAGAAGACACCACTGGCATTTTGCGCAAGTGGAAAATCAAAGCAGGTAAAGCTTTGTTTGTCCTAAAGTCAGCTTTTTCAAGAAGGAATGATACAAGGCTACAGCTTCTTAGAAGCTCAATAACCAAAATTACAACACGTGGGCAAGATGCATGGAGTCTTACCTACAAGGCCAAGATCTTTGGGAAGTCGTCGGTGGCAACGACGTCACACCACCGGAAGAAGACACCACTGGCATTTTGCGCAAGTGGAAAATCAAAGCAGGTAAAGCTTTGTTTGCCCTAAAGACAACAGTTGAAGAAGAATTGCTAGAGCACATAAGAAACGCTACAACACCAAAAGAAGCATGGGACACCTTCGCCACACTTTTTTCAAGAAGGAATGATACAAGGCTACAGCTTCTCGAGAACGAGCTATTGTCAGTTGCACAACGCGACATGACGATTGCTCAGTATTTCTACAAGGTAAAGTCGATCTGCCGTGAAATTTCTGAATTAGATCCTACTGCTGCTATTGTGGAATCCAGGATAAAAAGAATAATTATCCATGGTCTGAGACCCGAATATCGAGGCTTCGTTGCCGCTGTACAAGGATGGCCGACTCAACCATCACTTGTCGAGTTTGAAAATTTGCTTGCCGATCAAGAAGCTTTGGCTAAGCAAAGAGGAGGGGTCTGTCACGCCCCAAATCTAAAATATACCTATATATTTGAAAATTTGCTTGCCGATCAAGAAGCTTTGGCTACGCAAAGAGGAGGGGTCTCATCAAAAGGTGAGGAGGAAGCGCTCTACACCTACAGAAGCAAAGGTAGCTTCAAGCAGCATGTAGATGGTGGATCTAAAAGAAACGGTGACAAGGCGAAAAGTCATCAAGAAGAAGGAAGTTCTCGGCCAGGGGGAGCTCCAAAATATCACGGCAATCGTGGTCAATCCAAGAATAATAAAAAGTTCGAGGGCAAATGCTACAACTGTGGAAAGAAGGGTCACATGGTGAAAGATTGTTGGTTCAAAAAGCCCACAGAGAGTAATACTACTACATTAAGCCTAAAGGAGAAAAGTGAAGACGATTGGGACGCCGAAGCATCCCTTGCAATAGAGGAAGGGGAGCTAGCCTGCACAGTAATGATGCCTGAACAAGTCGACTACAAGAATGATTGGATCGTCGACTCAGGATGTTCAAATCACATGACCGGTGATCAAGAAAAATTAAAAAATATGACTGAATACAAGGGAGGTCGCGTGGTGGTGACAGCTAATAACTCGCGATTACCGATAGCTCACATCGGTAAAACAATCATTGTATCTCGATACAGTCCTAACCAGGTGCCACTCCAAGATGTCTACCACGTTCCAGATATGAAGAAAAATTTACTTTCTGTAGCACAGTTAACATCATCAGGCAACTATGTTCTGTTTGGTCCACGAGATGTGAAGGTTTATCAAGACCTCAAGATCACAGAAAAGCCGATAATGGAAGGACGAAGATTGGAGTCAGTCTATGTAATGTCTGCAGAATCTGCATATGTGGACAAGACAAGGAGGAACGAGACGGCAGATCTATGGCATATGAGATTAGGTCACGTTAGCTATCACAAACTAAGTGTGATGATGAAGAAGGCATTGATTAAGGGTCTTCCTCAGCTTGACGTGAGAACGGATACAGTCTGTGCAGGATGTCAGTATGGAAAAGCGCATCAACTACCATACAATGAGTCAAAGTTCAAAGCAAAAGAACCGTTAGAGTTGGTTCATTCTGATGTGTTCGGACCCGTCAAGCAACCATCGGTTAGTGAGATGCGATACATGGTGACGTTTATCGATGACTTCTCCAGGTATGTATGGGTTTTCTTTATAAAAGAAAAATCCGATACTTTTTCAAAGTTTAAAGAGTTCAGAGAGACAGTTGAAGGAGAAGTGCAAAAGAAAATCCGCTGCCTACGCACTGATAATGGAGGAGAATATAACTCACACGAGTTCTCTCAATATCTACGAGAATCAAGAATACGTCATCAGTTCACATGTGCAAACACCCCACAGCAAAATGGGGTGGCAGAGAGAAAGAATCGACACCTTGCAGAGATATGTCGGAGTATGCTACATGCAAAGAATGTACCAGGAAGGTTTTGGGCTGAAGCCATGAGAACTGCGGCTCACGTGATTAACAAACTCCCTCAACCAAGGTTAGAATTTGTTTCACCCTTTGAGAAACTGTGGGGTATGAAACCTACAGTTAGTTACTTTCGAGTATTCGGTTGTGTGTGCTACGTATTTGTTCCAAGTCATCTACGTAGCAAGTTCGACAAAAAGGCCATTAGATGTATCTTTGTAGGATACGACAACCAGAGAAAAGGGTGGAAATGTTGTGATCCTACAAATGGAAGGTGTTACACATCACGAGATGTGGTGTTCGATGAAGCATCGTCCTGGTGGTCCTCAGAAAAAGAGGTGTTACCAGACTCAAGAGAAATTGAAGATAAGCTACAACAGAAGATGGGGGAGCAAACTACTCAAGTTCAGTCGAGTCCAGATGAGCCTGAGGATTTGTTTGACCGTGATGATGCTAGCCATGAAGTAACTCAGATACAACAGAAGATGGGGGAGCAAACTACTCAAGTTTAATCGAGTTCAGATGAGCCTGAGGATTCGTTTGACCGTGATGATGCTAGCCACGAAGTAACTCAAAATCCTTGGCAAACTGGTATATATCAGCCACCTGCTAGTGAAGCAGAAGAATCAAGCCCACAGTCACAACTCAGAAGGTCAACAAGAATACGAAAGCCAAATCCTAAATACGCCAACGCAGCCATAGCAGAAGAAGCAGTCGAACCTGAGGTGTTTGAAGAAGCATCACAGAATTCTGAGTGGCTTAAAGCCATGGGAGAAGAGATCACTGCGCTTGAGCAAAATCAGACTTGGGAACTAGTGCCAAAGCCAAAAGATGTGAAACCCATATCATGCAAATGGGTGTACAAGATAAAACGCCGTCTTGATGGATCGATCGAGAGGTACAAGGCTCGGTTGGTGGCTCGAGGGTTCTCTCAGCAGTATGGACTAGACTATGATGAAACGTTTAGTCCAGTGGCAAAGCTTACAACTATACGAGTTCTACTTGCACTTGCAGCCAACAAAGACTGGAACTTGTTCCAGGTGAAAGAACTTGGTCAGCTCAAGCACTTCCTTGGGCTAGAAGTTGATCGCACACAAGGAGAGAAGGTTCTACAAGAAGAAATTGAGATGCGGCATATCAATACAGATGACCAAGTTGCAGACTTGTTCACAAAAGGTTTAAATACTAGCAAGTTCGAAAAATTTCGTCTTCAACTCAACGTGGTGAGAAGAATGAGCTGGTGTTGAGGGGGAGTGTTAAATACATCAACTCCAGCCCATTTGAGAATTCTCTAGAATAAGCTAGAGAAGTATAGCTATTGATGTGCATGCAAGTTGGTGGCTATCTAGAAATATCTAAGCTAGGTGTTCTTCTAGATTAAATTAGAAGTTAGATAATTGAATGGTTTTGAGAATTCTCTAGAATAAGCTAGAGAAGTACAGCTGTTGATGTGTATCTAGAAATATCTAAGAAAGGTGTAGAACCTCTTAGAACATGGAATACTCTAGAAGTATTCTAGAAGCTTGTAAGTAGATTCTAGAACCACCCTTAGATGGGTGACACTTGTATAGCTTCTAACCATTGGATTAACCTCCTCAAAGCCTATAAATAGGAGGAGGCACCTTCTTTGTAATAATCCAAGCGAATAGAAGCTAATCGAAGCTAATCTAAGCAAGTCTAAGCAATCCAAGTTGTGAGCTTTTCTTTGTGAATGGCTGTGTTGTAATATTTTGTGTCTTTAATACAAGTAATTTGTTTACTTGTAATGTCTCTCTACCAACTTAAATATTAGAGTTGTGTACTCTAATAGTTCTCAACATTATATATAAGAACCAATGAACCATTCAAGTGCGGGTCTAAGAATCTAAACGCAGTAAAATAAAACATTTTCATTAATATCAACATGTGTTATTTTATAACATATATAGTGTGCGGACGTCAAATTCTTATCTAACCCACATATATAAAGTTTTGATTTGTAGGACCATATATATATATATATATCAACCAATTATATGTTTTATGATTAATAATTGACAACAAGTACATAAAAAACTTGAAAACTAATAAATTTGGTGGATCTTAGCTATTAAATTACTAGAATTAGTGGTCAAAATCAAGTATACAAACTGAAGCATTATAATAATTGATATGCAGCCAATTAACGATCAGAATTCATGAAAATGTACCAAAGGTTTTGGAAAGTGGACATGGAATTAAGTTAGTGCGTGTATAATTAGATTAACCAAGGTTCAAGGTTATCCAACCGACACTACGTCATCACTTAAAGTTACTCTTTAGAAATTATGAGCTTAGCATTAATTAACCAATAATCTTCAATCTGCGGCATTTTTTTAACTTGCATTTTGTATGTTTCCATAGAATCTAATTAGCTAGCTTTCAGAAAAGTTAATTTACAAAGTATTAAATCTTAATTTGCACCAAATTAGTATTCTTCAGATCCTTCCAAGTTCCAAACAATATATGTTTAAGTTCACGAACAATTATCTATCAGTTTAATATTAGAAGAGATTATAAGTTCAATTTTCTTCTCTTTTAGATTATAATTATAAAAAATTACACGACCACCGTTAGCATTTGGTATTAGAAAATGTTTGTCGTAGGCATAGCTATAGCAATAATAATACATTTAAATCTTCATTTTGTGTTAATTAATCTTGATATGCCGTCTATCCAATGCTTTATGAATTGCGTCTTTGAATGAACCACATAAGACATAATTAATTAATGGGATAAATGCATATAAACTATATGACTTGATCGAACTCCTTGCTTAATATTTGATCACCACCTTAATAATAAATGCATTCAGATGGTTAAAGTGATAGAGAATCAGAGATAGAAAATTAAAAAAAAAATTAATAATTATTGCCTTCTTCCCAAAACAGTTATATTGATTTAAGAATTAAATAAAAAAACCATCAGTCCCATGGTTGACTGCAGCTACCCTACCCTTTCCCCTCCAATCTTTCCGGCAACCTCTCATCTCAACGCCGGCGACTCCTCTGCCCGATGTCAACCGATCATTCCTCTCTCTTTATTGTTTATTATTCTCCCTCATTTTCTTTAATTTCTTAACTCAAAGACATAGAAAGAGAAAATGAGGGAGAAAAAAAGAAAAGAAAATGAGATCGAGGAGAAACCAAATTGCGAGCTAGATTTTTAATCCATGGAAGCAACAATGATCTGATTAATCTTTTCTGATTGAGAAAGCATAAAGCCTCACACTCAAATCTCAAACAAGAAACGACAAACTTGAAAGCCAATTACTCTTTTTTTCATTTTCATAGCATCCAAATGAACTGACAGAGAAAGAGAAAGCCGAGGAGAAAGTGATGATCGGCCAGCATCGGGCCTGGGGGTGGTCGCCGGCGTTGAGAGGAGGGGTGATAGATGGGGGAGTGCCGCCGGAAAGTTGGGAGAGGTAGGAGGTGGAGTTTGCAGAACGATTGAGGAAGCTGATGGGGTTTCCTCATCGGCTGATGGAGTCTAAAATCTAGATGTACTTAATTGCTATTTAGTAAAAAGTTTTGTTTGAATTATTGGGTTTTGAATTTCTAATGATTAATTAGAAAATTATTAATTAATAATTGGTTAGGGTTTAGCCGTTTAGGGCATGCATGTAATTTTCTAATTTGAAGCTGAGCTTGTATCGCAGAAAACTTGGATCGGGCCGATCGCGACTAGCTTGTTGTGCTCCTGGCCTGTTGCCCAAATCTCTCAACGTCATATATATATATATATATATGATCATAATTAACAATTATTAGCTAGCTAGCTAGCTAGCATCAATTAATAAATGCTAATAATTGATTTTTAAATGATCATAATTAACAATTATTAGCTAGCTAGCAAGCATCAATTAATAAATGCTAATAATTGATTTTTATCATTAAATAGGTGATAATTATCTTTACTATTATAAAGTCACAAGATATTTGTTGTGTTACATGCTTCACAAAAAATAAAATTATTTAAATTACTTTTCATTCAACAGACAATTCTATAAAAATAATTTAATAAATAAGAGTATAGTTATGAAATACAACAATTAAAATAAAATTTAAAAATACAAAAAATACCCCATGTATCACCACCTCAAAACATGAAAATTATGAAGCTAATTAATAATTAAAAAAACACAATAAAAATATCAATTGACACATACAGAACACAAGCCAAGAAGCTAGAGTATTAAGTAATGCAAAGTCTCGAAGCCACGAGAACACAAACAAAAACACTAACGGAAAAACAATGATTAAAAAAATAGGGTGTATTTAATATGAGAAGATGACAGTTAGCTAATATTGTAAACTCTGGGGTCGCTATTCAAATGAGAAATGGGAGTGTTGATTAGCTTCCTGTGGCTGTCATAAGTGCCTATCAAATTCGTATGGTGCGTAATATTGTATTTTGAATATATATATAAATAGTGGGTTGTGTTAGTGTTGATTAACATTATAAAATTTCAATTTGATTGGAGGGTGTTGAAAAAGAGGGCTTTCTTTTTTTCTTTTGCGGATGAATGAAAATTGGATAGTCTTGTAGCAAGTTGCTGTATGGTCGATCACTGGAAAGTATACGTATATACAATAGCCACTAGGTATATTATATATATATATATATGTATATGCAAATTATATAATAAATATATATAATATATAATTGAAAGGTTAATTAATATCTTGGTTAGGTTAGGTTAGATACTATTCCATAGTCATGTACTTGATATATTTTAAGAATATGTATCCATTAGACGACACATAGCACACCGGAGAGTGTTGAATCCTTCGAATTTCTTATACGACAACTTGTGTCGTGATGCCGGCGGCTCCATCTGGACTTATTTGCATGGACTTGCTCTCTAAGCCATACATGTATGATATACAGCTAGCTTTTTTTGCCATGGATATCCAGCTAGCTAGCTTAGCCGAAATACAGCATATCTGCAGTACTGTTTATATGAGAGAATAACAGTAAGTGCAATTTTTAGATGTCTTGTAGCTAGATGTGTCGTCTTTCAAAATCAGGGTCCACATGAAACATATATTAATCATTTCGATATATATAAAACATTAATGTGATTTAGAACTCATTAATGTGTGGCTGAAATTAGGAGCCAGATTATTTTTTTCTTAATTTCTAGCTAGCTAGTTGAAAAGTAATTATATCAATATATGTGATCGACTAGCTTATTGCAAATTTAAATATATAAAGATGTTTAGATTAATATATGTAGGTATATTATAGCCTCCACAACATGATATCTCTCTTCCGCACTACATAAATCGAAGTTTTAACATTAATTAAAATACAACGTATATATATATATATTCTTTATAATAACGTTAAAGATTTTAAATTTTTATATCATTATACTTGTTGTGAAATAAATAAATCTTAGAGTGGATTATACATGAATTAATGAAACACTGTTACATAATTTATATTATAAATTCGGGGTTCCTACATGTACTAAGGAAAGGGATTAATGCTAGCTATTGTGCCATGTACGTACCCTGGCTGTTGGATTTAACCTGAACCTGAAAGAATCTCACGAAAACAGTACAAATGGTACGTGGAAGATTCAAACTAGCTAGGCACAGCAAAAACTCAAAGAGGAGAGAAAAAACAGAGAGAAGGCAGAGAGCGAGAGAAGAGAGTTTTATGAATAGTGAAATCAGATATCATGAACTTTTTTCTCCCATAACTTGCATATATAAAGTACTTTAACACAAAATATCTAATGTAATGATCTCAGCCATCCATTGTGAGTTTGATGATCTTATACCATTGAAAGGTTAAAGCAAAAAGTAGATATATATTTAATAGCAACATAGTTTAAGATCAAGTAAACGGTACGCGGGCAAGGATGAGTTCGATCAGTTGGGTACTTCACCGAGTAGTACCCTCAGAAATTTGATTTATATGGTTGATCGACATGCAAGGACTAATTAATTGGAAGAAAAAGAATATTCAAAAAGTTGGGACTAATTAGTTGACATAGAGAATTTCATTATTAGTAAATTAAGTAATAAATTATATATTTTACAGTTAATTTATTAGGTGACCTCTAGACTGATGAAGAGGATCCGGATTAAAGAAAGGGTACTGTCCATTATGTATGACATTTAGATAGCCAGTAACCTGTTGACACGTACGTTAGTCGTCAGAAAAAAGGGTGGTTAATTTTCTGTTGCTGATCATCTGTTTTCCAATATGTATAAGATGGATGGATATGGATATTGCATGGACCACCCACTTGGACTTCCTTAAAACAATTCTGTAAAACACATATGATGATCCAGCTGATCGATGTCCTTCAAATGAAATCATCAGATCAGCCTTATGATACAGAAAAATTCAAGCCTGCAGAGACCCATGTTTTCTCCTTTCTCTATATATACTCTCTCTATTTCTTTTTCTCTCTCCGAGACAAAGCTCTTAATATATAATATACAGAGCAAGTGGGAATGACAATATAGCTATATAGGCATTTGTTTTTATGGGTTACGTAGTGTTGCATTACTTGTGTAGCTTGATACCCTGCAGGTCAGTTGAGAGGTTCCTCCACTCCAACTTGGCAACTTGCATTTGCAGTGGTCTCACAGGCGCAGTATGCTTGAATATCTGATCTGCAATTTCTTTTTTATCTCATGTTTTGGCATTCTCTATTCGATCTTTTCTCATCATCCTAATTAGACCTAATTTGACGTCCTTCTTCGATCTTCTCCATCAAGCCCTTATTCCTCTCTCTCATCTGTCTACACATGCCAAGAAAACAAGGACAAGTGAGCACGTCCTCTCTCTCTCTCTCTCTCTCTCTCTCTCTCTCTCTCTCTCTCTCTCTCTCTCTCTCTCTCTCCCCCTTTTGGTCCATCCGGCCGGTGTTGCATTAATTCATTTCCTCAACCATCCATCGATATATTCATGCTTATAATTACATATAATATTGATCATTTTCTCATATTGTTTAATTTGTTCAGGTCATGTGGCCTAGATTAGTGGCCAACAAGATTCTAAGAAAGCGATTGGGAAGCAACAACTTTGTAGCAGATTTTCCAAGCAACTCATCATCGGAGACGACCTTGCAGCTTCACGAACCACCAAGTTCTGGTCACCCATCTCTCAGCCCGACCACCATCTTCAATCTTCCCAAGAACACACTTAAGTACAAGTAAGTACGTCACAATTATTTACTCCATATTAAATATCTTACTTGAAAAAGAAATAGCTAATACATATGTTTCTAATTGGTTAATTAATGTATAAAACTTGGTATCTCATAAATATACATCTTTCGAAATATCTTAATTGGTTTTCTCTTCATTAAGGGTTTTTGTTAGTACATGGAATGTTGGTGGGGTGGAACCACAAGAAGATACCAGTATGGAGGATTGGATTGACACATCCTGTGACATCTATGTTCTTGGGTAATTTCAATAATTCCAAATATATAGTATTTTGAAAACGATATTATTTATAAAATAAAAATAAAAAGAAGGCTCACGCGCGATATGCATGGGGAAATGTCTTGATGCATATTTTTATTCAGGTTTCAAGAAATTGTTCCTCTGAAAGCCTCCAATGTTCTAGGATCTGAGAATAGCAAGATCTGCATGAAATGGAATTCCTTGATCAGGGAAGCTCTGAACAAGAAGAAAATATGTAATGAGTACTACTCCCGACGAGATCATGATCGTGACGATCACAATACGAAAAAATATTATGAACTGCAGAAGAGGATGATGCAAAATGACCTCTTTGACCCCATGAAAAGTGGACCAAAATCAACTTTTGATCAAAGCAGCGGCATTGTTAATAGATATCCACAGGAATTCCAGTGTATTATAAGCAAGCAAATGGTGGGGATACTAATATCGGTTTGGGTTCGAAGTAATCTTCGTCCATTTATTCTAAATCCAAGTGTCTCATGTGTGGGCTGTGGCATCATGGGCTGCCTTGGCAATAAGGTATAAACACTAGGCTTAATTAAATAATGTTCTTTTCACTTCATAAAAACATGGCATGGGGATTAAAGATACGTATCATATATTAATTAGGAACAGAATCCAATCATCCTTCAATTTAGAATTCAATCCAATTAATAATAATGAATTGTATAAATTAATTAAATTATATATCTTGTACGTTTCTATATATGCAGGGTTCAGTGTCAGTGAGATTCCGGTTGCATGAAACAAGCTTCTGCTTTGTGTGCAGTCATCTAGCTTCAGGGAGTAGAGAAGGAGACGAGAAACAAAGGAATTCAAACGTGGATGAAATATTGTGCCGGACAAGTTTTCCTAGAGGCCCGGGTCATGATTTGCCCAGAAAGATCCTTGATCACGAGTATGTCTAAACTAATCAATCTAAACCCCCTTCCAACCGTCCAAACCAACTCCTTATAATTAATTTTCTTCATTCAAATATTTTAATCTCCTCAATCAATATTTTTTTCTTTCACTACGTACAATGAAAATAAGACACGACAATAAATTATTTTAAAGCTTGATTATCAGCACCATTATTGCTTTATTTTCAACTTTGAATTTAAAATCCGCCAAACCAACCCTATAATATTTAATATATTATTCGTTCAGTGCTACTGTACTAGCACTACAATCTATATAAATATGTATTAATTTTGATCATTATAATTGGGTAGTAGTTGAAATTTTTTTAATATATATGGTTACGTTAAATGGGTTTTACCAGTCTATATATTGTCGTTAAAGATATGGTTAGATCCTTTAAACAAGTTGACTTCATATATAATTAATTAAAAAGTTATTATATAATATACAAAGCCTTGCAAGCTAATGATCGCTAGCTAAAATGTCTCCATCCATATATATAAATCGCAGCTAATTTTATATTCTTGGTTCAATGCTTGCAGTCGAGTAATTTTCTTGGGAGATTTGAATTATAGAATTTCCCTTCCAGAAGCAACAACACGGTCATTAGTGGATAGAAGAGAATGGAATGCCCTATTACAAAATGATCAGGTATATATATATGTGTGTGTGTGTGTGTAGGTTTGTGTTCTTCAATATTAATTACATGAAGATGTAAATCTACTTAATTTGACCCAGATTATAATTTGACATGATATTGATTTGAATGGAATGAAGCTGAAGATGGAGCTGACAAATGGTCAAGTACTTGAAGGCTGGCAGGAAGGAAGTATTAAATTTGCTCCCACATACAAATATTGTCCCAATTCTGATGTATACTACGGATCATGTCCCCCTCCCAACAAAGCTGAAAAGAGGCGTGCTCCTGCATGGTAATTAATTACTTAATTAATTACATATATATCTAATCTTCTCGATCCATATATATATATATATATATATATGGTTAATCTAATTTTGTATGAAATTAATGGTGTTTATTTGTTGGCCGGTGTACGATTTAGGTGTGATCGGATAATTTGGTACGGAAATGGATTAAAGCAACATGTATACAGTAGAGGTGAATCAAAATTGTCAGACCACAGGCCTGTCAAAGCAATATTTACAGCTGAAGTTGGGGTTTTGTCGACATTGAGAGCCTATCAAAGCTTTTTTCTATCAGACAGGTTCGAAAAGATTTCAACCCACGTTGATCATCAGCTATCATCAACCATCGATCATAATCATGACAATTTTCTATGTAAACCTAGATCTGTAAGCTTCCAAATTAATTGAGTACTATTTAATAAATTAATATTTGATCGAGCTTATTAAAAAAGGTTTACGAAGCTTCTAATGACAATTACATATATTAATCAATTGTTTAATTACATATATAACTCGGCTGATGATGAATGTACAGTGAATTAATTAGCTGGTGTGTGGAAACTGTCGGAGCTAGGCATCGTTTCCATATAAGGGTTACTCTGCAAGCTAGCTAGGCTTGTTTTGGTCCAACTAGTATATATAGTATATGTATATAAAAATATTTATATATATATATATTATATATATATAAATTTATAGATTTGAGATTTAATTTAATCGATGCTCCCAAGCAGGGTGTTGTATGCTAGCCCCCCTGCAGGCATGTAGCCCATGCCATGCCATGTATATTTTAATTAATCAAACTTCCCAATGATTATGCGGCATCATTTGTCGGGGAGCAAAAAAAACAACAAAAACAAAACAAAAGAGAGAGTAGACCATTTAATTATATGATTGATTGAGCAGTTTGGATGTAGCAATACAGTGGAGGATATGATATATATATATACAGGGCCATCATTCTTTCTACACTCTCGATCATTTATTCAGTATATATATATATATATATATGCTGAGTGGATGATCCATCGTCGATCAAATACCAAGGATATGATTAATAAGTACTACAACTTGTTCCACAAATATCATATATGGGTCGTCTTATACCAACTCTACTTCTGTCCTTCATCTCTTACAACACAAATGATGCATTCAAAAGAAAACGAAAAGAAAGTCTATGGCATATGGAATCGATCATCCCAATTTAATTAAAGACGTACCAGTTGTGTTCATGTCAACTTAAATTATATACTATTTGATGTGGGGAAAAAATGTGATTCATATATAGGATGTTTTATGTTCAAATTAATCTCACAGAGGAGATTTTCATGCATGTTTGGTGGTTTGTTCTGTGGAAAAATCTTGTAATATATTAATTATATGTGAGATTAATTTTTAGTTATAAGTATAACTAAAAAATGTTAATACTTATAAATTTATAAGAGATTTAAAAGAGTCACTTGGAAAAGGGTTACTCTTAAGAAAACACGAAGGTACGTAATGTTATTAGCACTTAGCCTCTACACTCCAAATTGAATATTAGTTATAAATTAACTAAAATGTAAATTACATTATGTAATGACTAATTGACTATAGCACTCCTCACTTAGCATCTATTTGCTAATTTTATAAAGTACCTGCGTTTTGGGCTTTAACTTTGGGCCTAGCCTGTATTGGGCTCTTCCCTTGCACCTTTTTGGGCTTTTAATGCAAATCCGTTTCGGACAGAAAAAAAAATATATATAAAATGTCCTTAAAGTATCATTACGACATTACCTATCGTATAAATATTTCCCAATTTCAAAATCTCCCGCAAAAAAAAAACAAGTTGGAAATAAAAATGGATTCGCTTTCGCTTTCCGCGTTCGACAGCGTAGATATGCAGAGAGAGTTCGAATCGGCTCTGCCTCTTCTAGCACGCCTCCTACACTTGCTCTTACAATCTGCTCATGTTAGTCTTTTATTTCCATTCTCATGAATTTTGTACTCGATTTTTCTTTTTTCTATTTAACAAATTGTTCTCAATCCCTCAATTATTATCGATCGGAATGCAAAATTTAGAAACTCCAACTTGATCCAATCGTCAAATACACCGCATTGTCAATCTTCGCTCAAAGATTCTACCCTCGTTGTTTGTCCAAGTAAATCCATAAATTTACCCTGTTCATCCTAATTTGCTTCATTTAAACAAATTTGATTAATCCTGTTATTATTATTATTTTCAAATTGAAAGTCTGCGTTTATCACTTCACTTTCATGTAATGTAAAGGTCAGAACAAGACAATGGCATGGGAAACTGGCTTTTGCAACCACTGAGAGAGAGCAATTTGCAGTTATTTGCGCTTGTTTCTCTTTGGATTTCAACCAAAGTAAGCTTTCATATTTCTATTCACTGCGAATTTTCTATTACTGCTCCTTCTAACCCATCCCCATCACATGTAACCGTGTATACATCATTTCTTTATTATAGATACACGGTTCTCCTGCATTGTCTGTGAAAATATTCAAGTCTTTGGGAGACAAAATCATCAAGGAACAACACTACACGATTCGTGATTACTTGGAAGCAGTAAGCCAATTCTTATTATCAGATTTAGGGCCTTTTCCAACAACTTGCCCCAATAACATTTTCTATGAAAATGTCTTTAAAATATATCTTTGCTTATTGGGTGCTGCATAAAATCTCTTAAAATTCCTCAAAAATAGTGTAAAGGTATTTTTGCCTCCTCAGAAGTTGTTTCCAAATCGGTCCTTACCCTTACTAAGTTTTCAGTAACAGCTCTACACTTGGGTTTATCATGTTACTGTGGCTAATTAGGATATTTTATAGGAGGTGGTCTTAATGCAGGTAAACTCATAAGCTCTGGAATTTTTTTATTTTTTACTTTTTCTATTGCACTACTGAGATTCTGAGATTATATACTTTTTTTAAAGGTGGTGAACTTTGAATTTGGTTTGAAAAATATTGCTTTTGTGTACTTTGAAGAGCTTTTCGTCCAATTCAAGTAAGTTTTCATTATTTTCATTGTACTATTAGTTTCCTCCATTCATCTGCTTATTTTCGAGAATGAGTAGTTGCATTTTGATACATATTTCCTGGGTTTTTGAGTTCAGGGGAGTTGCAAAGGTTGGGGAACTTGTCAACTTTGAAGCGTGCATGGACATCATGGATCTTCTTTATGAGAAGGAGGAGACATCGATGCTCTATACTTCTCCTCGTTCTCTTGCTGCATCAATCTTGGCATGTTTAGTAAATTGAATTTTATCCATAGTAAATCAATATAGCCCATTCTAATTTTCGTTTTCTTTTGCATGATATTTTTTTTTTTTTTTACAGGTTGCTTCATATNGATATTTTTTTTTTTTTTTTACAGGTTGCTTCATATGTCATCACAGTTCCTAAACAGTCATGGGAATTTCCTGTTCTTCCCTGGGGTAAGGGTTCTTATGTTTTTCTCTTTAGTTGATCTGCTTTATCAGGATTTATTTTTTTCTTCCAAATCTGGATCAAACTGACACCTAAGTGCTAGAAATGCTTGTCATATCTATTTATTGGTTGTTTCTGCCCATGACTTAGAAATGCTTTGGCACATCTATTTACTGTGTACCATGACTTAGAAAGTAGACAGGTTATCATTTTTAATAGAGAATTTTTGAAACTATAAATTACTGTAAAGTGATATTCATTATGAAAAAGAATTGTATTCTTCATCACTTTTTGGGCCAAAAATTTACTATAGAAGGAATGGTTTCTTAGGTGTTTTAGAAGAGTTTTAAACTATCTTTAGGGACACTCAGGGGATTAGCTGCCCTTCCAAACAGGATTCAGTCTCTGAAAACAATTGGAGTAGATAAAATTTCAACTCACAAACAGAATTAGATCTCACTTTCTATTTGCATGCGTACCATGGATCATGTAATTATGAAGATTCTTAAAGAGCATATTCCAGTTCCAAGATACAGAGAAAAGTGCATTTCTTAGCAATTTTATCTGATGTGTTGGAACAGGATCTGCTGGTTGATTGAGTGATAAATAATCGCTCTTGAGGTTTTTCACCCATTTGGAAAATATTATAAAACTCTAGTAGGGACTGGGGACTGAGAGAAATTTCCTGGTGACCTCTGAGATATGCAGTATCCAAGGGGATTTTGTTCCCTTATTTTTTGATCTCCTTTTCACCATTAAAAGTCTAAAATCATGGCAATTGGGCTTGAGATTTTATTAGCCCTACATCTCAAGTGGACCCTTAATTAATTCATCAGCCCTACATCCCAAAGGTTGTAACTTGTAAGTTCAGATGTTTTATTTTTTTTTCAAAACTTGTAAGTTTAGATTAGAGTACTATGGTCTTGCCAGTGATGACTGATGGGCACATTGATAGGAGTCACTTTACCAACTGGGTCCCAATTCTTGTGAGGAATCAAAATGCTTGTAAAGATGGAGATTGGTATCTTCTTCCTTTGTACACTGACTAGTTGCTGCTCAAATGTCCTGTCATCTCCCATACCACAGCCTTGTTTGATCTTTGACCACCGGCCATATCTGATCAACTGGTGGTCCTTTGCTCATATGTAATAGTTAACCCCAGCACCCCTTTGGTTCATTGTACCATTTGTACAGCTGCATCGAATCCTTGCTGACAACATATTCATTTTGAAGGTACTGCATAACTTGTACGCAAGTAGCTAGTAACTTTATTTCATACTCTTCAGTGTCTATAATTGCACAGATGGTACAGCTCGTAGTATGAGAAAAAAAAAACAAAAAGTTAAAAAATTAATATAAGCATGTAATATATTTAAGGGCATTGGGACTTGATGGTTAGGTACTACAGGGTTTCTGGTTGTTTGTGTTTATAAACTCTGTTAATTATATTATGCATATGTATTAACATGAAACCACACGTGTGAATGCAATGAAGTTGGAAGTAGAGAATTATGATAATAATTAACGTTGGCGATGGTAGGAGGGATTGCCACAACTGCAACCTGACTGTCTTTACTTCCACGTACTGGTCCTTATCTAAAGACAAAATGTTACTGGTTGATCTTGACCATATGATTCATATAAGAGGCCAAAAAGGGGTCCATTTTCAATTTTCCACACCCACCTGTTCCCAGGTTTTGTCATGATCTAATATTTGCTTTAATTTCAAGAAGATTGATGCTCTTCTTACACTATGACCTACGCTACCCCATTGTTATTTCTTAGGTACTTCTCGTGTGTTCCTACTTTTAATAATTTATGGTGTCCTTATTTTTTGGTGGTTTTGTACTTACCATCATTTTTGTGTTTTGAAACGGCCACTGCATCTCCAGTGTACTCCCAGTCCCACCCTACAATCATCCACTTTTTTATTTTTCGTTTCCTGTTTCTTATAATTTTGTTGAACTTCCATTAAGCTGCCACCTCTCTATGTGTTGGTGTGGGTATGTGCTTATGCCCGCATGTTTCTGTTAAATTATATTGGACCAACTTGGACCATTAATTATTGTTTTCTTGACAGACAGAGTAGTATTTTTCCTAATTGAAATAATATTTTTTTTATTTATATGCAGTTAAGTTTGTGACAGGATGCGAAGAAGAGGATATTCTGGACATCGTCAGAGACATTCTTAAGCATGTATTCGATCATTTTTGCTAGATAAAATAGATGCTTCTTCTGATCTGATGTCTGAACATCCCTGGTAGGTTGTCTGGTTTGGTATGGCTACATTAATTACGATTTCACTGCTTTACTTCTGTTGTCGCAATTTCACCCTGCACATGAATTGCACACAAAGCTACTTGTCTAATTTTTGGTAACACGAAGCAAATCTATTTGGTTGCAACTATGCTGTTAAATATAGATTAAAAAATTTTAAAAAACCCATCATATATAGCAGTTAGCACCAATATTTTTGTATCATTTATAATTTTCGTCATAGTTTTTTCCTTACATTGATATTTAATACTTAAGGGAAAGGAAACTAGAAAATATGTAAAGAGGTGTTGGGCAATTCATATACATCATTAACACACAAGAAGATACTTGAAACAGTGTGATCTGTGGGCTCAACCACACGGCTTTTTGATTTCACTCGAGAAGTTGCCCATACTTTTCCTCCTTTCTGTTGTTGGGGTCCATTTAAAAACAAATCACGAAGAGAGATGCCAAAATAGTGTTGTGCTTGTGGATTTTCTTATCTATATAATATCTCTCCCTTTCAGCTTTTCAAGTTAAATGGTCCATCCATCTAAATCCCTTTAACAGGTTCTACTTCTTAATTAGTCACAGTAACCAGTATAGTCAGTCCAACCAAATTTGTCTCACCTTTCAGGTCAAGTTTGGTGCACTAGCCATTTTGTATTCTATATAATGAGTTTGATACAGTTTTTGTTAAAATTAAATACAATATTTGAATATAAATGTTTGATTTATCACAAGATATTATCAGAATAATGTAATGCTGTTAATGCTGTATAATGTCTCAGCTGTTTTTGTACGTGTGTGCCAGTGCCTGCCTTTCATCTCTGCCCTGTTCTGTTTCGTTGTTTTGTTATGGTTTATTTAAATAGTAGCAGTGGCACCATCCTTTTAAGGTTGACTTTTTGAAACAATTTAATGTCAATGTGTGGGATATTCATGATTGAATTTGAAGTTACTACAGTTAACGATCATGTTTTGTACGGATTTTAAACTTAAAACCATCGTTTTTCTTTCTTTTTAATGTTTTGTCTTAGGAACACGATGGATATTTACCGGTGAAGTAATTATGAATTTTGAAAAATAGATTTGGTTAATGTGGTTTTAAAATTTCAAATTTAGTTTGCATGTTTTTTGTTTTTTGTAATATAAAGACAATTTGACAAATTTAAAATTTTAATTTTAGTTTAAAAATCAAATTAAATGTTACATACATGACTTTTTTTAACATTTTTTAATAAAACCTATGAATTAATTAGTTTTAATTTGAGAAAAAAACTTATTTCGGTTATAAAATGTCTTTAAATTACAAACAATATAAAACACAAACACCAAATATAGAATTTTAAAATCATATAGACTAAATTAATTTTTTAAGTAAAACAGAGGACAAAAACTGTTTTTTTCTATTCTTATTTAATGCATTTGGGTCAGTAACATTCGTGTATTAGGTGAAGGGTACGTAAATAGAGGGATCCGAACCTATTAGGTTGTAGGTAGGTGGATGTCTACCAAAAATCAAGAAATAGACTATTAAATGTGCTACACCAGTAATATTCCCAAGCAAATACATAAAGAAAGAAAGAAAAGTTATTGGCACAAGTACAATACAATTCAACCATGTCAACCATGCATGGCTTTAAATATGAACCGATAATGGTAGCTACAACAGGTCATGTGAGCAGCGAGCACAAATTTTATTTTATTGTGAATTTGCGATATGAGTCTAATTAACTGGAGGAATTGTATGTGTGTTGAGGTGAGTGATATTGGTGATAATGCTTATGGGGTTATCCTTAATCCTTGCAATTAGTCCTTGTAAAACAAATTAAGTCCATGACATGGCTGCTTAAGGCTACATTTGCATTGATTGTGTCGGCTAATAAGTCTAAGCAACTAACCCCCAGTCACATTCATTTAGTGCAAAATGGCACTGGTCTTCTTCCCCAGTCCCCACCTAACAACAACATAATGTATATTATTCATTTTCTTGCTTTTATTCAAGGGTAGGTATCCACTATCCTTCATCTTTATCAACTTTTATTTTTTGTGGACAAAGTATTAGCATTCGGCTTTTGTTGAGTTTTATCTTCTTTAGATTTTCTCTCTTTCACATTGAATTGAAGTAGTGATCATTTCATTTGTGTTGTCTATGTCTTCATGATGTTGGTATGGATTTTGTTTTGGTTAGTAGTTACTAAGTTAGTAGGAAATTTCCAGCGAAAATGCCCGAAGACTCCTTGGGCATCATTCCAGACGAATTTTCAGCGTTCCAGTCTATTACATCTTGAATATTAAACTTTTTTTTTCTTTTTTTCTTTTTGTAAAAAGAGATTGTTATAGGCCAAAAGGTTTTCAAAACTCGATTTTAGCTTAGGCAATAATATCTTTAAGACTCGGATTAGTTTGTTAAGACTTAAAATCGGATCTTCGAGATAAGATTTGATAAACCAAAATCGGATGCTGAAAACAAGATTTCTTTAGTCTAAATAAATTATTTGAAATAGTTGTTACCAAAAAGATACATTTTTTAAACTGTTTTTCAGTTACAGTGATAAAAATCTTTCATTTCGACAGCAGAATTGCTTGGATTATGATATTCCTACTTTTCATATCTTTACGAAAAGACAAACTTTTTTTTTTGGGGATGCCTTTTACTCAAGGCTTGACACGACCAGACAATTATTGTATAGAATATAGATGGATATAAATTTATAATTGTGTATGCAAGAGAGATGGGTAGCTTACTGGACCAACTATTTTATACATTACCCCCCAAAATTGGATGGCTTTTGAGACATACTAGCTATTCTTACTCTATTATAATAATTATAAGATAAATTTATTTTAAAAAATAACACATGCTATAATATTATTAGTATGATCATGAAGAGAACTTAGAAACTATAAAACCAAGTATTTCCCAAAATGAAATTAACAGGATAGGCATGCATCTAATTAAATCTTTCTATAATCGGTATGAATGATTGGTATTGAAGAACAGTGTTGGGTTGGGTCCATCATCATCATCATCATTTTTTTTTTGGCCAAGATCATCATCATATTTTTCACCGCCAGCTTTATATAGTTCCTTTGTCTTTGTCTTGCGCCACCATACCATCTCTCTCTCTCTCTCTCAATCATCTAATTATTGTGATAAAGTATCTCCTCAAAGACTTGAATTATTAAGTATTTAAACAAATGAAAAGTATTGTGACCTCCTGGCCAAAAAAAAAAAAGTATTGTGACCTAATATATATTCCACCAAACCTACTAATAATGGTTAGAGAGATGATTTTATTTATTGAGACATAATTGGTATTTATTAGTTAGATTAGACGTCAATCATACTTGTTAGCTACTTAGCTAGATATTTACGCGCGTGATATATATTACATTTGCCCACAAGGTTGAATTAGATCGATGATGCCTTCCTTCCTTCCTTATTAATAAAATATGATTTTTTTTAAATTAACAATTGCCATTCATACTCAAAAAAAAAAACTAAAACAAATTTACTCAGTCCTTTCTCACATCACATCACACCATAAAATAAAATAAAAACATTTACTAAACCAAATAATTATTATCATAAAAAATGGGTCTTGAAAAAATAATATTTATATATACGTATACCTTCTTAAAATTTATTTTCTACATATTTTTTCCAGAAAATGAAAATGTCACATGCAGAGCCTCACGCCCATCCAAGTGAAAAGTACATTCTTGTTTTCTAATTAGTAGTAATGAACTCACATCCATACGACGAAGTTTATATATAGTTTTACACTACTCTTCTCTTAATGTGTTTATCGAAATTCCTCTCTCAAGTCTCAAATCTTAATGCATGTTGACTCGCGCACATGAACTTTATAATATATATGTTATTTTATAGATTTAGGCTTCTGTCGAGAATGCTGCATTATATTTATTTTGAATTTTTTGACGTTTGAACTTATCAAATGTTGTATTCGTATGATCTATGATCAACTTAAGTTCAACTGTCCATCTCATGATAATGTAATTATATAATAACCCATATATATCACTAAATACATAAAGACATTTGAAAGTGTTTCTGACCTACCAATCATTTGATGTATTATTTTTGCTAAGCAACCACTCGATGTGCCCCTTAATTGATGTACTAGCTAGCTAGCTAGCAGTCTAGAACTTATATAAGCCATGTACATATATATATATATATATATTTGCACAATCGCAGTCATGAAGTTAATTGTTACTTGAAAAGAGTGATCCACTGGCGTAAAGTTTATGACATTAAAGATGCTTAATCAAACAAAGGTATACTATGGGATTCAAATTAAGTTGCATGTTAAATTATGGAAATATAATGGGGGTAAGTACCTTTTTTTCTATTTGGCCATGTGGGAATTTCGATTCTATCAAATGAGGGAAAGATGCGTACCTTACAAACTAAAGAAGTCGGTAATGATTTTTTTTTTTTGGGTGAATTAAGTGGTCAAAGATGTTTGGGCCAGCTTGCACATATTTTGATTAATTTTCTTTTCGGTTTGGTAAAAAAAAAAATATTCATGTTGTGACTAAAAAATTTACAATAAATAAATCTTCCGTAGTTTGACCGTGTGAGAAGTTTGTAATAATTAATTAAGGCTTCGTATATGTAGTAGATCCATGATATAATTAATTATGCTATTAAAAAAATTGTGATTGAGAGTGAGAAAAAGGATAGGATTAAGGTATTCAATTCCTTTTAATTACTATAAACAAAAAAATTATAAATGATTTTTTTGTTATAATATTAGTATAATAATCACATTGAATGCTCGAATTATCTTAATCTAAATTCATTTTCTTATTTCACTCACTATTTGGGCCAATCTCAAATACTCTTGTTCAAAAATCCTTGCTTGCTCCTTTCCTTTCATTCAAGCAATCCGAATGCATTTTTCAACAATAATAACCAAATAAATGTGGGTTGTTACATATATATCCGAAAAATAAAAGAGTTACCCAAACTGAAACCGGTTAATTATAAGCTAAATTTTTTTAAAGTTAAATGAAGGAATAAGTTTCCATTTTCCAACAGCAATATTCCATCTTTTTCTTAAGATAAGAAGTTTGGTGCTGGGCAGCTGAGAAAAACATAGTAGCACATATTAATAATCATTTCACTTTCATGTGTAATGTGTATAAGAAATGTTGCATATCTGGCCAAACAAAACAAGTTGCATTAGAAAGCTAAGTCTTAAGTGGCTTCCTCTATGGTGGTGCAAATTAATTTGACCAAAAAAAAAAAAGTGGAGGGAATTAATTTGACCAAAAAACAAAAAAAAAAAGTGGACGGAATTAATTATGTTAAATATCATCACCATTAGGCATTTAGTTTGCAAGGATTACTTTTTTTTTTTTTTGGCCAAGTTGCAAGGATCACACTTAGGATTGTTTGATAATACTTTTAAAATTGTTAAAAGTGTTCTTGATAATACTTTTAAAATTGTTAAAAATGCTTTTGATAGCGTTTGACAAAAATATATATAAGTATTTTTAGATTATAAAAATATTTTTAAGAGATTTTTTGAGAAGTATTTAAAATGTACTTTCATCAAAAAATAATTTAAGTACTTTTACATAAACTACTTAAAATTTTTATAAAAACTTATATATATTTTTTAGAGAATCATTTCTAGTAAAAGTACTACTAAATAAAAGTATTGCTAAAAAATAGTGCCCGTTAAACATCGATAACAGCTGCTAATCTGATGTGATTTGAGTGAAGTCACTGTGAGAGTTTGGACTCATTACACCACGCGCCGGTGTCCCACGAGTCTTCAATTCCCGTTTAAGATTGGAATGTACATTCCACGCGCAGAAGCTGATCCATAAAAGAGAAGAAAGAAAACACCCAAGAAAATAGTCTACTTTACTTCAGGGCTAATGTGGAGCTGAAGCAGATCCACCTGCTACATTGAAGCATTTTAGCCTAACCTCCAAACCCATATAAGAAAGATAGTCATATTTCTTTTTCACTTTATTATTACTAATACAGTAATACTCTAATGCCAATGATTTTCTTTTTCTTTCGCTAAAGTGTGAAGCTTTACCCTAACTTCTTTCTCTTTCTCTCTGTTGTTGCTGTCTTCTTTTTTATTTTCTGTTCCGTTCCGTTCAAAACCCATTTCGGAGAGCCTTTGCTTCTTATTATTCTTTCACATTTTCTTGAATTTTTTTTAAAGAAGAGCTAAAGGAAATAGTTTTGTGGTGAAGACTGAGAAGCTGCTTCAGATCTGGATGGGCTAAGGTTGTTTAAGCCATTGGAGACACAGTAAAGTGTCTTGGTCTCTTGACTTAAAAACAAACACTTATTAATTCCTTCCTCTTTAGCTCTCTTTCTTCTTTCTTTTCTGTTTCGTAAGCCTTTTCAGTTGGTCTCTGCTTCTAGGAACCTTTGCTTCTTTTTTGTTGGGTTCTCTTGGTTGCTGGGAACTTCAAAGCCCACCAAGATACTTGCTTCCACTTCAATTTATAGAGAGAGAAAGAGAAAGTGACTGAGTGAGAGAGATCTGTGAAAAATGCTGGCTCTTGGTAGTCCTACCATCAGACTGCGAACTAGCAGTGGCTGCAATGTTTTACTCAAAGAGCTTCAGGTCTTTCTCTTCTCACTTTCTGTGTTTTGGTTTGTTTCTAAAGAGTAAAGCTTGAAACTTTTTTTTTTGTGCTAGGAAGAGAGCGTGTGGTTCTTCTTCTTGGCAATTTGCTTTATCATAATGGGTTTTCAGCAACTTTATCTTGTTTTGGTCTGTCAAAAAGAAAACATTGATTATTTCTCAAAAATGTGTCATAATGGCTCTAGTGAGCTACAAATTAGGGTCTTTTTTTTTTTTTGGTTTTCTGAAGCACCAAAGCTAGTACATATGTCTTCGCACTTTTTTGAAGTTAAAAGGTCCCGTACACTTTGATCTGTTCACCATAGTTTTCAAACTCAGTTTCTCTTTCCGTTATTAAGTTTGAGCATGGTTTGATCAAAGATGTGCTTGAATATATTTTGCCTTTTATGTTTTATTTCTATTTTTTTTTCTTCAACTGGGTTCCTTTAATTCTTTAATTTTCGACTAATTTCTTTGTAAACTCATGCCAAATTTGACAATCATCTATTTTGTACTCATTTTCTTTGTTCTTTTGTGGGTTAGGAAGTGGGTCTTCCCGAATTGTAAAGTTTCACAAAAATTTGGTTTTACTATCTTTATTCTAATGGGACTGGGTTCTGTTTGCTTGTTTCTCATTTTTTTATTTGGTGTTTGGTTTCGAAGAAAAGTAGTGCTGAATATGAACATGGGAGTATGAGATTTGACATTCTGTTGGTTCTTCCAACTTTTGATTAGCTTTGATTTTTCTAATTTTCTTTTTCAAAATGTTCCTTTCTTCTCTGGTATTATTACGAGGGATGGGACTCGGTAATGCAGTTTCTAAGACTTTGGGTTCTTCAATTTTGTTTTCCAGTTTCCATAGTTCAACAATATTTCTTCCTCCATCTCACTTTTTACGTTTTTTCTTTTAAAAACTTTTTCTGTTGTGCAAGTTTTGTTTTGGAATAGTTCACTGGAGGAAGATAGAACGGTGCTAACTGTTTTTTCTGTTGGCTTTTGTTATGAAAGCAGCAAATATGGAATGACATTGGGGAGAGCGAAGCAGACCAAGACCGCATGTTGTTGGAGTTGGAGAGGGAATGCTTAGAAGTTTATAGGAGGAAGGTTGATGAAGCTTCCAATGCCAAGGCACGCCTTCATCAGTCCGTTGCAGCCAAAGAAGCTGAGCTCGCAACTCTCATGGCTACTCTGGGGGAACTTAATCTTGATTCACCGGTAAGAATCCATCGAAACTTTTTCATTGTGGAAATGATCATTTTTGACCATTTTTCAGTTTCATCCCTCATCATTTTTTTTACTCCTATTTGTGCTCTTCCTTTTGTAATTTAGGCCAATGATTTTTCTGACTTGAAAAATATTAATTGGATTAGCTAAATTTGTAAAGTTTGTTATTGTCCATTGGAACCTGTACGGGTACCATTTCTTGTAATGCTTATAAATCAGTCCAGAGATCCCCAAGTCATCAGACTTAGCCAAAAATGCCTTTGGTGTGTAATGTTTTTTAGTTTTTAGTAAGGTAGCAATTTTGGAAACAACATGATAACACGTCACGATAAGATATGAAACTGATGTCATGTTGTACTTGTTGACCGTCAATAATCTGGTTAGGATATTTTTGCTTAAAATCATATACCATTTCCAGTTATTGTTTGAAAATTGGTATTAATCTATCCAAAATTATATGTTCACCATTTTTAGATTTAAATTTTATTATTGTTTCTTCAAAAATTTTTGTTCCTGTCATGTGTTTCTCATACTTTTAGAAGCTTCCATTCTTTATCTCACACAATCACATATACATATACGCATACACAGATATGTGTTTGCATGCTGGGAGGCATATGCTGCAAGAGTTTCTTACATATACAACTATGAACTATTTTTTACTGATTGCTGTTTCAGTCACACTTGCCTCTACTATTTCACTTGATCATCTGATTCTAAAATATTATTCACAGATCCAGATGGAGAAGAGATCAAATTCATTGAAAGAAAAACTTGCATCTGTGGCACCACTGGTAGAAGATCTAAAATTAAAGAAAGACGAACGGATGAAGCAATTTTCAGATATAAAGGCACAAATTGACAAGATCAGTGGGGAGATATCTGGATACAGCCATATCAACAATGCTCTGATCAGTTCAGTAACCCTGGACGAACAAGATTTGTCATTGAGAAAGCTAACTGAATATCAAACGCATCTTCGCACTCTTCAAAATGAGAAGGTAATCAGATGTTGATACAAATTCACACTCCCAAGTTATGCTAGTTGCTTAAATTGTGATATGATCTGTGACATTCTGGTAGAATGGTTATTGCGTGACTGCAGTTATATATATTTGCAAATGAAATTTAGCCAGCTTGTTACAGTGGGCGTTTTATAAAATTAGTAGGAATTGAAGTGTCAATAAGAATAGTGAGCTTGATGCTGAAGACATTTTCTGGAGGTTTTAGCTCCATTACTGTTAACTAAGGATCACATTTGGCTTTGAACATAGTTGATGCCGAAGTGTCACTTTTTTACTTTCCGATAATACCTTGTGGGTCACTGGGTTGATTCTTATAACAAAAAATTGTTGGATAAACAAGAAAAATTTCCATATCATAGTTTGCAAATTGTTTGTGTTTTGGATGCTTTGGACTGATAAGTTTTGCAGTCTGACCGCCTTCACAAGGTTTTGGAGCATGTGAATGAAGTTCATTCTCTTTGTGGTGTGCTTGGCTTGGATTTTGGCCATATTGTTAGTGAAGTGGATCCTAGCTTGCACAAGACAAGCATAGAACAGTCCACAAACATCAGCAATAGCACATTGGAAGGTCTAGAACGGACCATTGTTAAGTTGAAATCTGAAAGGAAAGCTCGAATGCAGAAGGTAAATGCTGATCCTACTGTAAATGTCTTTTGCTTCTGACTTTTGAATCTGAAGTATAACCCTTTTCCAAAATGCAGCTAAAAGATGTTGTAGCCTCACTCTTTGAACTCTGGAATTTGATGGACTCATCGAAAGAAGAAATGAGTAACTTTTCAAGGATTACTCGTGTCCTTGGAAATTCAGAACCAGAAATTACAGAACCAGGCTTTCTTTCAGCGGATATTATTGAGCAGGTTAAATAGCAATCCTCATTTATTTTCATTTTTTATTTTTTCGGTACAACTATTTCTTTTTATTTTAGTTCTTTGAAAATTGATCCTTAAATTTTTTTGATCTCTTTCACAGGCATCGGCAGAAGTGGAGAGACTCACTGAATTGAAAGCAAGTAGAATGAAAGAACTTGTTATGAAAAGGAGGTCAGAGTTGGAGGAAATATGCAGAATGACTCATATTGAACCTGATACAAACACTGCTGCTGAGAAATCAAATGCACTGATAGATTCTGGTATGAAACTTCACTTCATCATAAGAAGTTAATTAGATGCACATGTTAAAATATAATTGCAAAGAAAGATGTATGATATTTTCATGTTCAGGTCTAGTAGATCCATCTGAACTTCTGGCGAACATAGAAGCACAGATAGTCAAAGCTAAAGAAGAGGCTCTGAACCGAAAAGAAATAATGGATAGGATAGACCGATGGCTATTTGCATGTGAAGAGGAAAATTGGCTTGAAGACTACAATCAAGTAAGTTTTGAGAAGTTGTGATAGCTTTTCAACATGTCATGATATGGTAAGGAATCATAATTAGGAATTTATGATTTCTTTTCTCCATTCCTCCTCCCGCCCCCTTGTGAGCTGGTTTTCTTTTTCTACATAAGCTGGTCTTGTTTAAGATATTTCTGAAGTTAACTTCCATTCACATACATTAGCTAGAATCCATCTTTCAGATGCCATGTGTTAATTATTAGGGCTTCTAGTTTGTACTGTCGTTTGAAGATTTCTTATTGAATTACAGGATGAGAACCGGTACAATGCTGGGAGAGGTTCTCACATTAACCTGAAACGTGCAGAACGAGCTCGAGTGACTGTAAACAAAATTCCAGGTATTATTTTTTTAGAAATCACTCATTCATCTGAGGCTGTAGCACTGTTAGAGCTGACAAGTTCTCTTTCCAGCAATAATCGACAATTTGATAAACAAAACACTGGCCTGGGAAGACGAGAAAAAGATGTTATTTCTTTATGATGGGGTGAGTTGTTACTTTGAGATGAGTTTTTGGATGTGCTTTCTCTGTGGTGTCTGTTGTCTTAAAAACTTCCATAACAATATTTGCAGGTAAGATTGGTGTCGATACTGGAAGATTACAAACTGAGCAGGCGACAGAAAGAAGAAGAGAAGAAGAGATCCAGGGTAATTTAACCACTGTTTACTTGTGCCTTTCATGTATTTTAAGCAACGACTAATACTACAATTCTAAGAGGAATAATTTTCACTCAATGGTATTAAAGTAAAGTAGGTCCTCGTCAAATGCGTTTAGAAACTGACATAGTTTCTTTTGTTTAATTTATTGGAAAAAATTATTTTCAAGTGGTTCTTCCATGACTGTTTCCTGTTCCTCTGTGGATGATGTCTTTACCATTCTTTCCTTTTATAGGACCAAAAGAAGCTCCAAGATCTGCTCCTGACAGAGAAAGAAGCCATGTTTGGGTCTAGACCTAGTCCTAGAAAAAGTAACAGCTTTAGGAGGCCAAATGGATATCGTTCAAATGGGAATGGATCTATGACTCCTACACCTCGTCGGAACTCAGTTGGCAGTGGAACTCCTGAGCTCTTAACGCCCAGATCCTACTCTGGGCGCCAAAATGGATATTTCAAGGAAATGAGAAGATTGTCTACTACACCACTGAACTTTGTGGCCCTATCGAAAGAAGATACAATGTCATATGCCTCTGTTTGTGGTTCACCCCCTCATGGTTGATCTTAAAAATTCGAAATTGTACGTTTCACTACCATCAACCTTTCCCGCTATTTATGATGTTGATATTATCTGTCATTATTCGAGCAAGGGATTCTTGTTCTCCCCTTTATTTAATTAGAGCTGGAACTTGGCGGTATTTTTGCAGGAACAGGCTGCTGTTAACAAGCTAGATGAATATACACCGAGTTAAAGCAGCAGAAACCTTGTGCATATGGAAGGGGGATTGTACACTACTAGTTTAAGATTGTAATTTGTTAGGGAACTAACTTTTGAGAACATAAATATGTGGTTTGAAGGATGGATATATGATTCTGGTTTAGAGGTGTCTCTGCTAGTGCTAGGTGTAATAGTAGTTTTGGAATTACTTGTTAACTTGGGAGTCTTGCATGTCAATATAGAGGATCTAAATATGGGAGTGTTGTACTTGTGCCGACCGTTTCTATGTGTGTGTGTCGCCATTTCCTGTATATATGTGGACCCCACTATGATGTTTACCATTTCCTGTGGGTCAATCTGGTCATATATTCCAAGGAAAATGCATATTTGCTGAATCTTCGTGATGCTTTTCCTTCTGTAATCTGTGCTCTATGCTTTGTGTTGCGTTTGGGTTGAGATTCTGTATTCGATGAACGTAGTCTTTGCTTTGGATTTTTTGTTCAACTCTTTCTTCCTACTTAACTTATGGATAAATAATAAAACCTTCATTAGAATGCGAAAGCACTCATGAAGAGTGACCGAGCAGAATCCAGCATTTTATGCCAAAGCCTCGAAATCAAATGAGTGAATATTGAGCTACAAGATGATATGGACTTAACTAGACCCAGGCCCATCCTGTTGTAGTTTTCTGTTTGATTATGGGCTTGAGCCACAGCAAAATCATATATTCAGATAATGACACAAAGTTGTGACTCGTATAGTCGTATCTTGGGCAAAAAAAGAAAAAAGAAGAAGAAAATGGTTACTCCAACGAAATCTAGTAGAGTAGCAGAGAGTAGTTTGTGAGGAGCAGTTGAGTGAAGAGTGAGAAAGGAAAGGCATCTGGGGTGGGGTGTCAGATCAGATTCTTCTTTTGGGACTCCCAGAACAAAAACTGAAAAATAAAAAGTAAAAAATAAAAAAAAGGGGATGGATGTGGTGACCTTCGGTATCATAATCGGCATAATCGTGCTTTTCTTTGGTGCAGTTTGTGTTATCACCATCGAAGGCACCTGCAAACGACGTCCTTCTTAGTCAACACCCTCCACCCAAACAGCTCCTTAAACCCGACACACTTTAACACCAACCTCAGTTACATTTAAGTTATTTAACAGTAACTACAAAACCCTCCTTCACCGACAACTGGGTTTTCTGAGAAAATGGCGTTTTGTAAGAAAGGTATGGCCTTGGTTATTGCTTTGGTTTTTGGGCTCTGTTTGGATCTGAGTTTTTCTTCTGGGGCTCATGAGTCTCATGTTCACCACCATCACTGCAATCATGGGCATGACCATGACCACGACCACGACCACGACCACAACCACCACCAAGAGAGCTTGGTGCGGCCCAAGCTTCCTGAGGAATTGGCTGAAGAGGAGGATATGAAGCTGTATGGCTTTGGATTTAATCAACATCACCAGGATCATGACCATTTTGGTGCTCTGCAGCTATCGGTTCCCGGTATTTCCTTTTATTTTTAATGATTGAAATTCCAATTTTAGTTGGTAATGCGATTCACTGTAATTCGGAGGGAATCGTCATGGAAGGCAGTAAGCTTATCATAGTATTCATAGCACTGTTACAAATTGATTTCCTGCTAAAAATGTGAGTGAGCAAGAAATGTTCCTATTTTTTCTACCTAAATGATTCTCCAGTGTCGTATTCTTAATTTGTGAAATCCAACGAAATCAGAGGGTTTTCCATGTTTTATAACAATACAGAGGTGCACTGTTTCTTATTTATTTGTTGTGTTACTCTAAAGGACCTTATCTCAAATGCATGCACCTGTAACCAATAACCGTGTTCTTATTAATTGTTTATTTTTATAGGTCTTTGGATTCATTCATTAGGCTGCTCGCTTTTGGTGAGCATGGCTTCCCTGATTTGCCTGATTATCTTGCCAGTAATATTCGGTAAGTGACTTAATTTTCACTTGTATAAATTCTTCTTAATGTTTTCCTTTAGTTTTGCTTAATTTAGTGATACATTTTGCTTTAAGATTCCTGTCCCAGTGACGGGGACTGAATTTATTGGATTATTGCAGTACAGGGGAAACCTTCCAAAGCAATTGTTGATTCGTTGGCTTTATTTGGGGTCAGTTTCTTCAAGCCTGATTGTTTAATTTTTAAACTATAATGCTTCTTTGTAATTGTAAATTTTAAAATTACATGTCTTGGAGGGGGGTGAGTGTGGGAAATTTTGTAATAGTCAATTTACCATGCTTGCTCATTATTGTGGTGGTTGCATATTATGATATAAGAACAATTGAAAGAGTTTTTCCAAAATAGCTTTTAACTGGAATATCATTTATCTTAAAGTGCAGTCAATAATTCTCATTACTCAAAGTATTGATTTCTATTTATTTGAGCTATGAATCACTTTTAGCAATTAATGACCACGTAAAAAAGTATCCTTGTTTTTCTGAAAGAAATCAATGCGTTTCTAGTGATTCTTTTCTTCAATTGGTATTTGAATTGAAATTGCAGGCTGGCGCTATGTTAGGGGATGCTTTTCTTCATCAATTACCACATGCTTTTGGTATGATCTAAATCAAATATTGGTTTATGATGCTTGCATTAATTTGCATCTTTTAGTTCATCTCTACACACTGTACAAACATAGAATGTATTTATACATAATGTGTTTTGATGTTTTTAACTGATTTAGTAACCTTATTATAGAGTGCTTATATTCCCACCCACCATTCCCTGCGTCTCACCCGCTGCTCTTCCTACCTACCACTATGGTTGCTTATATTCCCATGTAAAGTACTTAGATTCTATTTAGATGTCTTCATAAGTATTGAAAATATAAGAAAACTCTATCAATGTAAGATTTTCGTGTTTAAATTTTATTAGTAGTTGAGTGAGTCTAATATTTATTGCAGGTGGAGGACACTCCGACTCACATGACCACCATGCAGCCCATGACCATCACGATCATATTGGACATGAGCATTCACATGCACATTCTTTGGAAGATCTTTCTGTAGGAATTTCCATCCTGGGTGAGTACTAATATGCATTTTGCATGCTGTCTTAATCATGGTCATATGTCTTTCACAGGAATTTCCATCCTGGGTGTGTTTCTGTGTGCTTTCACATAAGCTTGACATATGTCTTTGCATCTATATGTATGTTTCTGTTCGTTTGTATATTTGTGTTATACAGTAGTGCTTTCTGACATGGTACATGAGACTAACTGGTACGCATTCCCCTACAAAAATAGAGGGGAAACAAAAAGGAAATTAAGGATAGCTGATGATTCATTAATGACAACTTCGTTTTACTGCTTTTAATATGGCTCTTGCTTGGTTTGGCTGAGTGATTCAGTTTTACAAATTGAGTAGGAATGTATTCTTTAAACTTCTGTTTTCTAGTATGTTTGATACTTTAGTTCTTTGTATAATTTCTATTAACATATCTATCCCCACAGGAAAAGAAAGGAAAATGTTTTTTATTTGGTGCTTTTTGTTGCATGCCATTTTTCTATCACAGAAAAAGATAAACACCAAAAAAGGTTCTCTTGGTTAGACACTATTTAATGTCTTATTAGATGATTGTATATCACTTTTCCCTATAACTCTGTTGGCTATAATCCCTTCTTTCTCTTTCCTGATGTTTTTGGTTTAGTTGAGCTTGGTATTAAACTGGATTACTGTTAAGGGGATTGGGGCTTAATTGAAATCTTATAGTGTTCTATTGGTTTTTGCAGCGGGAATTGTATTATTTCTTCTGGTGGAAAAGATAGTAAGGTATGTTGAGGAGAACTCTGGAGGAACTAATGCATGGAGTCATGGTCATCATCACCATCATCATACAAACAGCAAGAAATTGAAGGATGATAGTGATTCTCATGATGACTTGCAGTCAGAATCTTCCAATGGAAACGATGGAAGGAAGCTGACAGATGAAGTATCAAATGATTCTTTGAAGGAAAATACTCAACTTGACTCTCACTTGCGTAAGGTGAGCAGTGTAGTTGGCATATTGATTTATCTTTGAATTTCAGGAAGGTTCTGTTCAACATTCATTTAATGTCAGGCACAGATTTGCATCTGCTGGTTTATATGCATCTCGTGTAAAAGATCCTCACTTCCATTTTTATAATAAATGTTAAAGTCAAATAACAGCTTTGGGTTGGAGTCGTTGGACAATACAGATAAAGAAATATCCGATTTCTATGCCCAACCTAATTTAATTAATGAAGTTTAATTACTGGAATGCAAATGATGTATTGGCATATTTCCATCATACAGAGAAACACGAAGACTGGTGGCAGGGAGGATAAGCAAGATGTTGATGTTGCGAATGACTCCACCCATGATGCTAAATCCTCAACTGGAGAACCTACTCAAGCACCAACAAATCTTGTGTTTGGTTATCTCAATCTCTTCTCTGATGGTGTTGTATGTGTTTCTCCTTATTTGCAATCAAACTTGTACTTCTTTAAACAATATGTGGTTTTGAAAGCTTTGTATTGCCACTGCAGCACAATTTCACAGATGGGATGGCTTTAGGAAGTGCTTTCCTGCTTCATGGATCTGTTGGTGGGTGGTCTAGAACTCTATTCTTGCTTGCGCATGAAATTCCTCAAGAGGTTTGGGTTCTCTCTTTTGCTCATTTAATATGGATAATAGTGTGTATTCAAGGGTATCAACGTCTTTTCATGTCAAAACATGCAGTGTTAATACTGTATCCAGACATGATAATATATTATGTTATGATAGATAAACTTGAGCCATCTTCTTGCAGAGAGCCCTTTGATGCAAAGTAAAGTGTTCTCTCCTCCCCAGTCCCATATTGCTGTGGAAAAAAAAGAAAAAAAAGAAAGAGGAATTCCTATTAGGACTCATGTAATTGGAGTAGAGTCTTCTTGTTATTGTAGTTTTTCTTGGAGCTTTAGAGCTTGGTTCAACTTGTTTCAGGTTGGTGATTTTGGTATTCTGGTGAGGTCCGGTTTCAGCGTATCTAAAGCTCTGTTTTTCAACTTTCTCTCAGCACTAGTGGCACTAGTTGGGACCGCAATGGTAGAGTATTGTCTCTGCAGTAGGTTTATTCCTGTAAAATTACTATCTTCAATGATTGAAAAGAGAGTTAATCAGTTGCTATTTGTGTAGGCTCTGCTTTTGGGACAGAATCCAGGGCAGTCATCTTTGATTGAGGTGAAAAGAGTCTAAGCTTTGAACATGTTGGTTGGAAATTCAGTTCAAATTTGGCTGTCATGACCTCTAGTAAATATCGCTTAATTTTGTTGAAACCTATTTGCAGGGTTTTACAGCTGGTGGATTTATATACATTGCTGTTGCTGGAGTGCTTGCAGAAATGAATAACAATGGCAAGTCATCGGTGAAAAGTACGGCAATACAATTAACTTCGTTGATACTTGGCATGTCAGTTGCCCTATGTATTTCACTTTATGAATGAGAAAGTGCATTTTGAAATTGTGACTCAAATATTCAAATGAACCCACTGCACAGTTATAAGAATCACATTACATTTATCTTCTTCGCCTAATGTCAAGGATCTGATATTTTTGTGGTGAATGTGGAAAAGGGACAAGGGAGAATAAACAAAGGAAGAATGTGGTTAACCTTATCCTGCCTCTATTATATGTTCTTGCTTTAAGAATTTCTGGCTGTGGCATGAGTCTCATTGGGTCCTTGCTTAGAATAAGTTTTTGTTTATTAACCTCCCTCCTTTTTAGGACCTTAAGCATGTAGCTTTGCCGAAAGTAGAATCCACGTGACTGGAATGACGTGTTTGTTTCCTGTACATGTTGAATTTGCCTCTGATGCTTTCGCCTTCCATAGTTCCTTGATCGAAAATTGTTGTTTGGGGTGTACAAATTGGGGATTTTGGGACGTACAAATTGGGGATTTTGGGACCTGGTTTCCCAATTCAATCCCTGAGCTTACTTCCTTCCATATAAAAACAAACTTATAAATATTATACATATACTGCCACATAGTTATATAAAATATGGTATGGCGCGATTGAACATGCCAATGGGAGTGCAAAAAGTTCAAGCTACATTTAATCTTTGTGACCCAATAATCGATATTATGGGTCTGAAAATAAAAGAGCAATGCATAGCAGGAAGCAAGGATTTCAAGAGTCGAAGTTGTCAAACTGCTGAAGCATTTGAAAGACAGTAATGCTGTGAGAGTGTGTTGGGAGAGAGGGATGAGGTGGCATTCTTCTGAGAGGGGATATGATATGGTCACCTCGGGTGAGAGTGTGATGCCGCTTACGCACCACTCGAACGGGCGGAGGCTCTGTTGCTGCCACTACCATCTCATCCACTTGGTTGTTAATAGCTGCTGCCGCAGATACTTGTGTTGATCTCTTACGTATGCTCTGTTCAGCTGACAACCTTCCTCCTCCTCCTCCATCCTGTAAATGTATTTTACATGAGACATCAATCTGCATATGTAACACTGACAATATCAGTTTACATTATTTGGTCCTTAATTTTTGTAGGAAATGTTATATTTATGCAAATATTATCTCTAGGCTTTAACTTGATGTAGTAAGGTGCGAAGTTAATTAGTTGCTTACATTAATAACAGAGGAGTCAGGCATGGGGCATTTGACAGGGCGATCTTCATCGGGTGGCTCGGAAGGATGTTCTAGTGGCCAGAATCCGAAGTCCAGTAGTTCAACTGATCCATGGACATGAACATCCATACCATTACCACCACCCCTGTAGCTCTGTTGCTGTTGCTTCTCCTTCGTTTCATCTATATTAAGTGGTACTTCTTCGCTTTCCTCTCCCTCCTGAATTCAAATGAAACATTAATGAAATGACTAAACCATGCATCATTATATGGTAATTATAAAGTGTATATATATGTAAGGAAATCTTTGAAGTGAGTGAGAGTGAGATTGAGAGAAAGATAGAGAGGGAGAGAAAGCGAAGGGACTTACAAACTCATCCCCACATGAAAATCCCATACAGATATTATTGTTCATAGTTGCATGCCAGAAGCAGAAAAAATTTGTCTGTGTATGAGAGAGAGAGAGAGAGAGAGAGAGAGGCAAAGATAGAAAAGAGGTGAAAGAGAGCATAAAAGTAGTAGTAGTAGTAGTAGTAGTAGTAGTAGCAGGGAGAGAGGTGGCGCTGTGGGATCGTTTGCACAGTGGAAATTGGAAAACGAAGAAAGATTCCCACCATTTTCGTCTTTTTTGAATTTCCCCAAGTACTTTATTTCAACCCTTTTCTTTTCTTAATTTATTGGGCCCATGATTGCTCTCTTCTCTTTTCTCTCTCTCTCACTCTCAGAGAGTGCGAGAAAGAGAGAGAGAGAAGCTTTTCCTTTCACTTTGTTGCTTTAAGAGACAGTTACAGCAAGTAGTATAAGCTTGGTGTTGAAAAATCTTACAATCTCCCATTTTCTGCTTTTCATGACCGGTTTTGCAGAATTAGCAGGAAATGTGTGAAAGAAAGACACAAACACACACACACACCTCAATAGCTCTAAAAAGCTAATGAGCTCATATACACAGACAAAGAGCTCTAGCAAAGGGCCAGAAAGCACGAGAATAGCGGCCGATATTCCTTTAGACTAGACAGTACTTTTTCTTTTAGCAGCCGTTTTATTTGTTCATTTCGATGCAATCGGTTGTATTCACCTAAACCTGTACATGATGCAAGACACTACCTCCCTTCTGTAAATTTATAATAAAACATGTATAAAAGCAATATGCTCCTCATTAATGCTTGAAACATGATTAGAAATGCACAGTGCATGTCTATATCTTTGAAAAATGCTTGGGTACTCAAGCTTGAGGACCAACTTTGTCCTCAAGTCCGTCAAAAGTCATCATTTTACCGTGCCGGTTCAAAATGGGAACCGTTCAATTTTTAGATTACCTAATAAAGATTACCTCTACAAAAAATCAACTTAATCGGAAATCGTTTAATTGTACAATTGTTAACGAATAAATATAAGGTCATAATTAAAAGACCAAACCATGTATTTATTAGTATAACAGTTATACAATCAAACGATTTCTGATTGAGTTGATTTTTTCCAGAAATGATCTTTATTAGGGGATTTAAAAATTGAATGGTTTTGATCTTGAGCCGGCATGACGGAATTATGATTTTTGACGGGCTTGAAGACCCAAGCATTATCCAATGGAAATGCCATGGATGTTCTAGCTTTTTGTAGTGATTAGCAGTCAACAACTCCAAAAGACAGGCACGTATAGGCTCAAGGTTTATAGCTGACCCCAACAAGAAGATAGGAGATTGATTTGAATTGTGGCCATATAATTTGGCTAAACTTTGGGCCAGAAGCAAGCCCAATGATTGAGGGCTTGGACTTGGTACTTCGAATTTTGCTGGGCCACAGAAAAAACCCAAGTACATATATATCTTTGCTGTGATTGACCTTAATTGGTATGGTATCCTGTCCTAGATTAGAATAGAACTAAAAGCGTGTAGCTAAGAAGTTAAAATCATACAACGGCGTAACAACTTTGAAAAAGTCCAACGTAACACAAACAAACTCTCATGGATGGTGAAGCAATTATAGAGAGTCCAAATTAAAGCACGCTTTGGAAAAATGGGGAGCGCAAAAAAATAAAAAAGTAAGGGCAAGAAAGAAAGAAAAGGAAAAAATGAGGGAGGGGAAAAGAGAGAGGAGCCAAGTAAGGGAAAGGGTAGAGCATTGATTGAGAGAGAGAGAGAGAGAGAGAGAGAGAGACACGGAGGCAGGGGCGGCGGCGCAGTGGAAATGAAACTGTTGAAAAAGGCTGCCGGGCTGATCAAAGACCGGAACAGCATATGGGTCGCCAGCATTTGCCGGAAAACCTCGTACCGCAACCCAGATCTTGAGGTCATCGTCATCAAGGCCACCTCCCACGACGAAAGCCATGTCGATTACAAGAACTTCCACAGAGTGTACCAATGGGTCCGAACCTCTCCCTTGTACGTGAAGCCTCTTCTGTGGGCCATCTCGACCCGCATGGCCAAGACCCGCAGCTGGGTCGTCGCGCTTAAGGGCTTGATGCTCATGCACGGCGTTTTCTGCTGTCAAATCCCCGCCGTCCAGACTATTGGCAGGCTTCCGTTCGATCTCTCCAATTTCTTCGACGCCCACTCCAACTCCGCTAAAACTTGGGTTTATGACGCCTTCGTTCGAGCGTATTTTACGTATTTGGACCAGAGATCTGCTGCCTTTAATGTAACAAATAAGAAACAACACAAAGCTATTGTGCAATATTCTCACGACGCCTCATTGATGGAAGAGCTTGGCAAGTTACAAAATTGGCAATCCTTGCTTGATATGCTGTTTGATATCAAAGCACAAGACGGCACCAAGGTGCATCTCATCTCCGAAGCCATGATATGCGTGCTCACGGAGATCTTCGACGTGTATAGCCGGATTTGCAAAGGGATCGCCCGAGCTCTTTTGCGGATATACGCCGCTCCCGCCAAGACGGAGGCGCAAGTGGCCCTCGGGATTGTGCAAAAGGCAAGCATTCAGGGCGAGGAGCTCATCTCCTACCTTGAATTTTGCAGGTGTATTGGGATTCTCAGCGCTTCCGACTGTCCCAAGGTTGAGCTGATCCCACAACAAGATATCAGAGACCTCCAAAGGATCATCAATGATGAATCAACTTCTGAGCATTATAATAAGGCCATTGTGGGGACACAGCAGATCACTACTCATCATAATAAGAGGACCTTGAAGACGATAATTACAGACAAATGGGAGGTTTTTGATGAGGATTTGATCAGCTGGGTCAGTGCAGAATCTGGGTTCTCGGGTGCTGCTTCAGCTGCTACCGCTCTTACACTTACAGATTATACAGAATGTAATTATACCAACCCTTTTCTTGCAGCAGAGTTTAATCCAAACCATCATCAGCTCATGCCTTATCCCCCAACTGCACATAACCAACTACTTCCAGATTTGATTCGTTTCTAATTGTTAATGTTGGATACTGATTCAAATTAAGTTTCATTTTCCTTCCCACTCCACTCCACCAGCTAAATTTAAATCAATTCAATAGATCAAAATTAATCTCAACTTAATTACAAGTTTTGAAAAGTGAAAACGTACTGATCGAGTGTTGTACAAGGGACTTGGGTTTCAATTGGGCTTCCATTTTAATTGAAAAACTAAAGGTTGGGATTTGGGAGAGATGTACAAGTTTGTGCACTCGCATAAATTATTCCATGTAATCGATATATCCCGCTACGTTGTGTAATTAATCTAATGTGTCATAATATAGGTCGATGTTATTAATATTATATCTAACTAATATAAACATATCGTCTAATAATATCAGAAACTCAAAACAAACTATTTAGCAATGCGTCAAGCAGCATCTTTAAGCTTTTGCTCAGCAAGTACTTACATTACATCCCATCATCAAGCCAATACACAAATATGGAAAACATCGGAGACTGAATCTCTGAAGGTGGCTCCCGCAGTACCTCTGTTTCATGAATTCCTTTACAATGCTTAAGGCTACGAAGGAGAGAGAGAGAGCGAGAGACACCAGACAATGTCTCAACAAAACAGGGACTCGGAATTTTTTGCTTCACTTGCTTTTGTAGTCTATTTCGAGGATTGAACTCATGTCGATTTCATATTTTAGTGCACTCAATCTCTTACCAATATTCTTGATACCATTTCAGAAGCTATTCCATTAAAACTTATTACTATCCCTTGAAACGCGCACTTTCCAATTTTGTAACTTGAAAGGTTGAGATAACTTTGAGTTTGAGTTGTCCCATACACACATAAGCTTTCGGCTCAAATTATGGCCACTGAACGTTTCCCATCTAAGCAAAATCTCTAGAGAGTGTTGACCTTGCCACCACTGTATTTCATAACGAATTTCTATTTCTGTAACTATTGGCATCATTTTCTGGATGAGAACACAGACCCCAGGTCCAGCTTAAAGTATCATGTATAACAAAAATATGGATTTTACTCTACAGGTATCATTTGCTCGTTTAAATTTTATTTGTTTTAGAAAAGTTCCAAGTGCACGAGGCCTTTGGGAAACAAATATCAATATTGAACGCAGACTTGCCCGATTAGATCGGCACTAAAATGACCCTCATGGCAATTCATCAAATAACACACGCCTACAACCAGTTTAAATTTCGGACCACTCAGGAACATCGTCTAGTAATAAATGAAAATCAAGAAGCTGTACATTATACTGAAAATCACATATCAGCTTTACTAAGGCTCAAGTGCCCTTCAGGGAGTGAATTGATATCAATCCTAAAGGCCTTTGCCCTGGAGAGGATATATTATAACGTATAGAGAAAGGTCTATCTATAATGGAATTGAAATGAACTTCCAACTGATTTAACAGTCGAGTACAAATTGGAGGACATCAGTTAAGTTTTTAAGAAAAGTATCGCAGGTTCGGGTGGATATAATCCCCATCAAACAACTTGTACTAAGCCCTACTGTGAGCCTATCAACATTTTACTCACATATATTCATCTTATTAGTAAACCCTTATTACTTTAAACCCCAAAAGCTCACATTAAAACATTTCTTTCACAAATTATATGTACTACTGATAGAACTCTAATTCACAACTTTCAATTTCTTCCCCAAGACACTTGCTAATGTTAGAAACAAAAGTATAAGATTTGCAAAGTAATGGAAACATATGGAGCCAAGCCCGTAAAGTAAGACTTTGCAGGTTCTTCCATGTCAGACACAATGTACAAGTAGAATCCAAACACAACACTTAAAGACATGAATAATAGGAACTTCTCTCAAATTAGGCAGAACCAAGGTAAGAAAAAAAAAAGGCATGAATTTCACACTATATTCCTCAGACAGTGCCATGATATTTTTTTATTTAACTAGCATCCTACAGAGGTAGGATTTAGTAGTTCTAAGCCAGATATTGCGTGGATAAAGGAGGCATTCAGTTGCAAATATTGAGAACATTAGATTAAAAGGAAATTGGAAATTATCCGAAACCAATCCAATAAATGACAACTCATCCGAATAATCTGGTGGCCAGAAAAGTCAGTCCTTATCACATAAAAGGAAAATTAACAAAAGAACCATTCCAAGTTTTAAGAACAAGTATCATCAGTCATGACTGAAAATTCAAGGACTACAAAGCATCCGATAGATCTCTGCAAAAAGGTCACAGAAATATATACAGGTGAAACGGACCAAATGCAATGGAAATCCCACTAATGGTACCAACAAAGCAACTCTACCTGATAGTGACGAACTTGTTGGTACCATGTCTTGCCCAGTGAGACCTCAGATCAATTGGGTTAGCAAAATTATAACCTTCAGCTGCAAGTTTCTCCAATACCTTCTTAAAAGCACCCTGACTCATTTTCCTTCCAGCTATCCTAGCACCACGTCGTTTAGTGCTCATTGGCAAAGGATGCATTGATACATTTGTGGTGCAACAAGCAGATTGCCAACCACCACAGCCCCACCGATAACACTGTTGTGTAGTTCCAGTGCATGAACAAACAGGAATCGGAATACCTGAAATGTCCATATTAATCCCATTTATGACAACATCCAAACTCTTCTTTGCTGGCTTCACACGGGGAACTGAAGAATTGTTATTATCCTTTGGCTTCCTGGGCTTTTTCACTTTTGGGGCTTTTGGAGCACCCCCTCCCTGCCTCTTCTTTGATGGGCCACCTTCCTTATTGACAACTGGCTCTTCAATTCTACTCACCCTCTCATCCCTTGACGAATCAGGTGGCTGTAAGATCTGCAAGGGGTGAGATCCTGAAGTTTCTGGAAGAACAGCATAATTAGGATTGGCAGGCATCATATTGAGATATTTATCTCTCTGGTTTACCCAACTGTCCCTCATATAGTTCATTGGAACAGAAGCATCTGATACCACACAATCCCGAGGATGAAAGGCTCCATTGGCGCTAACCATGACTGTATGATCACGCCCAGGTAAAAAAGCTTTTGTGTCACGCTCTGCCATGCTTGACATGAGCTGCAGGCCAAGATGACCTTTGAAAGAGGGCTCATAATAGCCCCAATTGCGCATGTTCAAAGCATCATCGTCCATGAGAGCTAGAGATTAAGCAGACAAACAAACATCGTTATGTTTTGAATTGGCCCCATTAATGAAAGTTCTTGAATAATAATAATAAAATTTACCACTGAATAGATCTCTGAGGCCATGGAAATAGAGAACAGAAAGAAATAGAAAATAACGAGATACAGAGAAAAAGACACACAGAGCAAAGCCTACTCAATCACAAATATGAGAAACTAAAAGGCCGAATGATAAACAATTAACATATGCATCAAATGGATCTTCCCATTAAATTAAAAATCAAACATTTGTTCGGCAGCTGAGAAACTGAAGGAAAATAAAATTACTGACCCTCCCACATTCAGATCCAAAAGAACAAAAATTTCAAATAAATTAAGGTCAATGGTAATGAGCATGCAAATATTTCATCTAACACAAAAATGGAAATTCTCGAAATCCAAATAAAGAAATATGGGAATTCCAGGATCAAAACTTTCGTGCATTTCCAACATTTTCTCAGCAACCAAACAGAACCCAAGTAAAGATAAAAACAGCGAGATCTATATTTCCATCCTAAATCAGATATGACAGATTAGGGTTTCATCCATTTTGCTGGAAGAAGTTCCAGTTTCCATGCCCAAATACCCCTCTCCAGATCAAACAAAAAGAATTAAAAAATTAGGGTTTCGGAATCTGATAAATTGGGATCTGAGTGCACAATAAGGAGATAAAATAGCAAATTCATAATGATTTTGAAGCTTTCAAATATATAAATATGCATAGAAATGTAAATGGCAGGATAATAGTACAAGGACCCATATATTCAAATTTTAGAAAGAGAAAGATAGAGGGAGTGAGAGAGAGAGAAGAAAGAGGAGAGAGAAAACTTACTTGGGTGGGTGTAAACGGCTCTTTAGGGTTTTGCCCTTCTGGAGAGAGAGAGAGAGGAGAGAGGAGAGAGGAGAGAGAAACCTGAGAGAGATAGAGAGAGAAACTTATGAGATAGAGAGAGGCGAGAAGAGAGAGGAGAGAGAATGCCCTAAAAATGTGAGAGAGAGAGAGAGAGAGGGAGAGAGGGAGAGAGAAACCTAAAAATGGGGTATCTATCAAACTTATAGCTGTCACTTTAAAATAAGGAAAATCTAAAGGCAGATGTATATATATGATATCTCTTATGTTTTTTTTCTTTTTCTTTTTTTTCTTTTATATCTTATGTTGAACGGCTGAAGCTGTAAGGGCAAATACATGTGACATGACAACAAAACCCCAATCCTTATCCTCATTTTCTCTTTCTTTCTTCTATTTTTCTTAATTTTTTAATAAATATTTGACAGTTTTTGTCAGTAAATATATGAGACTAGTTTCTTTTTCTTTTTGTACTAGTTGAGACACCACTTTTTATTTTCTGAGTAGTGATTTGTGGTTTTATTAGATTAATTATTATGAGTATATATACAACTCCCTTTTCTCAGTGTAGGATAGGAAGCTGGTTATCCTACTCTTAAAATAGTCTAATGTTTTATTTTCTCAGTTTACTCAACTTAGGTGGCTTGGAAGGTGTTAGCTTGTTTCTTATCATGTTATTTTCTTTAAATGGTTAAATAGTTATGTAATTATGCATTTTTAGTGCAAATATTCACCCAACGGTCTCTCATGTTCGTATTTCCAAACATTAACACTTAAGGTTTTCCTTTGTATAATAATATGTTATAATATACTAAAAAAATAAATAGTACAAGGGATTTTACAAATAAAATTGTATGTAATTTCATATTAGAAGGGGCATACATATATATATGTATGATGTATTATGTAAAGAAACTGCATGCCACTTAAAGACCATTTTCGACGACTTTTAAGTCATTTTTCAAAGTAGTGTTATATATATAATATAATAATGTTTTTTTTTTGTTTGACAAACTTGGTATTTTGTATTTTTGGTCTGAAAGAAATTTGGTGTTAAAAATTGATCTGGGCTGTTTTTGATTTACAAGAGAGCCCAAAACCAAACAGCACAAAAGAACTGACTCAAAACATTATTGGGCCTCGCAACCCCATGACGATCCTCATGAAAAGTTAGAGACAAGTAGGAGTCCAAACTCGAACACTCAAGTCCATAGAAAGGCCCGTAACTGGCAAGCCTTAACAATGTGGCAAGAAGATGGCAATTACCCACATTCTGCTCATCTAGGGAGAGTACAGAACTTTTCCCTTAATAAAAATATGCAACCATCTTTCTTGGAACTATGCCTCATTGCAATGATCGAAATTGCCTATATTTTTTTAACATTCCTCTATTTTTACTAGTATTGCCTACATATTCATATTAATATTGCCGGCCTAGCTATCCAAATTATGAAAAAGAAACAAGTTCTCTCATGCATGAGAAATAGCCTACAATGGACCGACAAATTAAGAAGTAATTGTGATAAGGGGTAGTTGGCCAAGGAAGTTTGCGTTGAAATTAGTCCCTAATTTACCAGCTAGAGATAAGTTTAAATCAACATACGCATACATATCTCAGCTGAGCATAGAAACTGACGGGGCTTAAGTGATACCAACGATGGAATAGCTGCATTATCGAAAGCATGGTGAATTTTGAAACAAATCATGCAGATAGTGAGCTATGACCAAGAAGCTCTTTTGGGTGCTCCCCAATTTTATTTCCTGGCACAAAGTGCGTGTGATATTCATGCCCAGCACTATATCTAAGCTTCCCATCCATTTATATCTTATTGTTCTATATACTAATGCTCATGCAGCATATGCATGCAGCTTCTAGCTTCTTATATAACTGCCTAAACTACCTTCCTTTCTCTCCGAGCTAGCCTGCACATTTTGTTGCTACCATGTCGCATTTAGACCTCACCGGGTGCAAGAAGAGGAAGAGAGGGGAGAGGGTGTTTAGGTTCAAGACTTTCGGAGAACCCGGGTACCCAGTTGCGTTTGTTGGGTCCTCATTTAGGGAAAATGTCAAGGCGCTCCTTGAATATGGGCATTTGGAGGGTTCTACTACTACTAGTGCTGGAATGCAAAGCTGGTCGTTTCAGCTCCAAGTCCATCGCCATGCTCATCCTCTCCATGTTGTGCTCTTCGTTATCGAAGAACCTATCGAGGCATCACTCAATCGTCATTGCAAGCAATGCCAATACGTCGGTAAAGTTTTAGTCCCATCTCCATCTCTAACTAATTTTCAAATAAAATTATCTGTACCATATTTTTATGCCACGTCATAAAATTGGTATGATCCGATGCTCTTCTGGCTATGTATTACTTAATTTCTATTACATATAGCTTAGGCTGGGGCCATCATATGGTTTGCAACAAGAAGTACCACTTTGTGTTACCTTCCACGGACACAATGGTGGCTGCAGCTTGTTTGAACTGCAAAACAACTGCTGGCAACTACGATGTTGGCATGGACCCGGCAGCAAATGGCGGTAAGCCCTCCAATTTAGTGGAATTACAGGGTCATATCATGCATGGTGTCTTTCACTCTAATGGCTTCGGGCATTTGCTGTGTGTCAATGGCATTGAAACTGGCTCCGACTTGGCTGGACAACAAATCTTGGAGTTTTGGGATCGTTTGTGCACTGGATTGCGAGCAAGGTAAGGAAAATTTTTTGTGTCTGATGGTAACACCACGTTACGAATCCAACATTACCATCGATATTTACTCTGTGTGCTATATATTTATATATTTGTCAGGAAAGTGAGTTTGAATGACGTTGCACAAAAGAGAGGGATGGATTTGAGGCTAATCCACGGAGTAGCATACAGTGCGCCATGGTTTGGTCGTTGGGGTTACAAATTTGGGCGTGGAGCCTTCTGTGTCACTCAACAAATGTACCAAAAAGCCATAGAAGCACTACAAGGCATTCCCCTATGCTTACTTGTTCACCATTTTGCCACTTCAAACCATGACATTCCTCTCATCTTCTCAAGGTACCACACATTGTCTGATCATTCTTTGGTCACTCTTGGGGACTTATTCCACTTCATGCTAGAGCTCAAGTCCCGCCTACCAACAGATCAAAATTGCATTGATTCCTACAACCCCGGAATGCTGGTGGAAACAACTTGTAGATGGTCTCCTAAAAGGGTTGAAATGGCCACTCGGGTAATCGTCGAAGCCTTGAAGAGGGCTCAGTTTAGGTGGGTGTCTAGGCAAGAAGTTAGGGATGCAGCTCGGGCTTATATAGGTGACACTGGTTTGCTAGACTTTGTGTTGAAGTCATTGGGAAACCACATTGTGGGGAATTACTTGGTCCGCCGGACCTTGAATCCGGTGACCAAAGTTCTTGAGTATTGTTTAGAAGATATCTCAAATGTGTCCCCTAACCAAGATGGTTTGCTCATGACGAGCAATTTGAAAGTGAAGGCATGGTATAAGATTTCGAGGTTCCAGTTGATGAAGGACATGTTCTACTTGTACAAGTACATCCTCAAAGACCAAAAGCTGAGCACAGCTGGGATCTTTTCAGCAATACCAATGGCTGTGAGGATCGTTCTTGATTCCAAGTACCTTGTGAAAGATTATTGTGGGGAGGTGGCTATGAAAGTTGAATCAAATCTCTACTGCACAGTAATGCTAAGAAACACTAGTGAAGAAGAAGAGCTCAATAAAATGAATAATGCAATGTTGCCACCGTATGAGTGTGTCAAATTGAGAAACAATGCTACAATCAATGACCTTAAGCTAGAAGTGGAAAGGAATTTCAAAGAGATATATTGGGGGTTGAGGAGCTTTGTTGTGGAATCAGTTGGAAATTTGAAGAATACAAAGGGAACAGATATGGTTTTTGGGCTGGTTGAGGTGGGCCAAAAGATTGTGGTTGAGGGAAGCAACAAAGAGATTGGGGTTGTGAAAGAGGAGGTGTATGAATGTGGGCCAAGTAACTACGTTGTGGATTGTCCTTGTGGTGCTAAAGATGATGATGGGGAACGAATGGTGTGCTGTGATATTTGTGAAGTGTGGCAGCATACTCTGTGTGTTCGAATTCCAGACAATGAACAAGTCCCTCATATATTTCTCTGCAATCGATGTGAGCGACAAATTACACTTCTACCATCTCCGTAGGAGAGTGCCAATATTATCCCTTTAATTTTCTGCTCATTTATTAATTTGGGGAGATATCAATTAACTAAACTTTATGTATTATATATTTTATTTTGTATTCCTGCATGTATCATGTTTATATCTTTAAGCATTTTTTGTGTGTACTCAGTTCGTACTTTGATATATTACTATTCGTATATATTATACCAATAATTACACTTCAAACTAAAAAAAGAAATATACTAATAGTTTAATTGAAGAAATAAAACACCAATACGTTTCTTATATCATATTTATGCTTTGGCCGTATTACCATCTCATTTTTTTCTTTAACGGTGAATAAATCTAAAATTTCACCAAGTATTATTTATCTTTGGTCACGAATTTCAGAGAGTATAAACTTCAATTTCCGCTATAAAGAGAACGGGTGGGCTTCGTTAAGATTGGCATTGGGGGTTTTACGTTGGGCTGCTTGGGCACACTGATGGGCCTTAAATAACGACTATCTTATACTGACATGATAAACATAAACTCAAGTGTGATTGTTCACCTAATTATCTTTTCCCTAAATTAAAAAAAAAAAAAAGCTAATTGGGTACCTTAAACAAGTTTTTTTTTTTTTGTGAAAACGATAAATAAAGGACCTGAAGAAATCTGATCAATAAAGAAAAATACGGACACAATTAATTAATGAGAGCAACAGCCAACTAGTCAGTTTAGGGCTAAAACAAGCATGTATATAAAGTAGAAATGAAGTAGCTAGCTTGTTGAAGATTATGAGCACCAAATTTATGTTAGTGGTTGGTTGTTGGTTCGTTGCAGGCCTAAAAAGAGAAAGATCAATATCTGTTCCTTCAACTATAAGGATCATATTTTGAAAGGGCAACAACCTTGTATAGATACACTTGTATCACTCCAAAAATTAAGATAAAAAGCAAATTAAGTAAAGCTCCACACTACCAAATTTGTACTATGAGCACATGAATGTTGAGAGAGGGAGAGGATTCGAATTCGGAATGTGTAGAGGGAGTTTTTGTCCTTGGCCAACGAAATTCACCCCAATTCACAAATTTTGCTTCTATTTAAAGGACATATATATATATATATATATATGCATGTGCAACATTAATTAACTAATTTTGCAAGAAAGCATTCGCAGCGTACTGTTGGGTACCTAATCATAGCATATAAATTTTGGCCGGCCCATACATACATACACATGCACCTGATCACTGATGGGCTGATGGCTGATGAGGATGAGCCCAAGTACTCTAGTTTGTAGACTTGTAGTTGAGGTTTACCCAAAAAAAATGTTGCTTTCTGAAGTTTATGATTAGGTGTTTGGTTATAAATTTTACAAGTGTTTTTTTTTTCAAATTTTTCAAATTTTGGGTTATAAATAGGGCTATTAGCCCTTTAAACCATTTTATTTAATATCTAAAGTCCATATTTAAAATTTTACACGGCATAAGATAACAATAATCCATGAGTTTCTAATATATTATTTACAAGTTCTGTTAGTTAATATTGATTTTAGATTTCTCTCTTCCACAAATCACTAAAGTCTAGGGAATTATTAAATTTCTAGAATGATGGTTGTTTATATTTTAATACAGAAAGTCATAGATATGTAAGTTTTTTTTTGTTTTTTTATATTAGAGATATGTGTGTTTTTAAATAGAAGAAATGAATTGCAAAAAGATTAATGCATGAAAAAGAAATATGTGAATTTTAATAGAAGAAATATAAATTTGTAGAGAATTTCTGTAATTATCTGTTAAAAATAACAGTTTTTAGAGAGTAAAAATAAGCAAGTAAAGGGTGGTTTTACTTCATAGTGGCTTTGTCTCGTAGTTACTTTAGTTGATAGCAATACGAAAGTGGCGTTAAAGAGTGGGGTAAAATGTAAATATGTATTGTGGCAGCGGTTAAAACTTAAAAACTTAAAAACTTAAACCTCGGCGATCGATATCAGTTCTGTTTATAGGTAGCTAAGGTATATTTGTCTCTGCGCACGTTAGGCCAAACTTCGAAGACCAATTGGATCACTTTCTGGAAATTACTCAGTCCGGCTGAAGTAATTTTCTGTCACACTTTATTTTCTTTATCTGATTATATATTTGTTTACTTTTCTCTTTCCCTTTTTTACCTTTTGGGTAACTTTTTTTTTCTTTCTTATATGCATTTTTATTATTACGCAGAGACATGTAGCTTTTCAGACCCTGACATTACCCACTGAACTAGTAACTCTCTCAGTCTCTCTCTCTCATATGTACAAGTCAAAAATGAAAGTTCCATGAAGGTAGAATAAACAGACAAATCTTCTCTCTATGCTTATGCATGCGAGGAAATGATGGATAAATAGGCATGAATATGATAGCTAGCATTAATTTTTGTATTCTAACTTGTCCAATTTAAAAACATTAATTAATACTTTATTTTATTTATTTTTGTACTTTTTGGTTTTCATTGTCACAGTACAGAATAAAAATAGAAATATAGAATGGATGATGCCAACTTTGGTTCTTTTCTTAGAATACCAACAAAACTAAACCAGACAAAGACCGCAGGTATCAGACTATCAGTGCAATAACAGAAGGTTTTTGCCCCTACCCATCATGAAATTATTGAACCAAATCATTTACTTTCTTAAATATTTTCAGATATTTCTAGCAAACAACAAAAATAATTTCAATCTCTCTGGATTCTACTGTACATTGCTTTGAATAAGTCGGAAATAGCAAGTACTTCGTTAAGGAAAATTGCTTTTTGCATTGCAAAACAACCTATACCTAATTATAGCTCCCAAGCGTTATATTTTAAACAGGTAAGTTCATTAATGTATACATATTTTAATTATAAAATGGGCTTTAATTAGAACATTTTCGACCGACTCTTCAAATGAGTTTGAATGTTCTATTTGTTCTACTAAATAAGAAAAATTTACTCTAACAAACTCTTTAAATGAACTTTTTAAAATAGGGAACCCCCAAATTTAACGGTCAAAGTTAAAAAGTGAATTAGACTTTTCAAATAATTTATTATTAAAATTTTATTTAAAAAATAAAAAAAATATTAAAGTCTATTAAATTTGTTTAAATTTGAAAAGTATATTAAAATGAATAATGTTAACTTTTCAAATTGCCATATAAGTTAACAAAGTGGGCTTTAAAAGTAAAATTTAAAGAGAGTCTTGGAGGGACTAAGATTCTTTACCTATTTATTTCTCTCTACTCTTTCTTTAATGATCAAGATTAAAACATCAATAATGTTATTCTTACCACATTTTTATACCATGTTTATTGTATCATCTTATGTGTCATTATTGTACTAGTAGAGTATTTCTTTATTTTTAGGGTTTTTATTTTTATTTTTTTAGTGTCCAATGTATGAATGCTATGTAGATTGTCACATAAGATGCTATAAAATTATGTTATAAAAATGCGATAAATGTAGCATTGTTGTTAAAACATAGTAAAGAGATGGTAGTCAAATAAGTAGGGAATTTTTATCCTGGAGGGACCTGCTCTTAGATATTAAAATGGATTGAAGATAGAAATTTTATTTTAGTATTATTAAAAATTTACACTAGTAATCACAACACTTTTGAGGATATATATTGATTTATTTATATTTGAATTGAGTAATTCATAAATGGGAGGAAGGAAATATATGAGGAACATGATCACCGATGTCAAAAAAATCTAAAATACTCAATCATGCAAAAGGACAGTATACTCTTTTATAATTTTTCTTTATTTCTTTTTGTTTGGTCTAAAAAAAAAATCTTTGTTTTGTAGTACTTTAAATAAGAAAAGGATGTATATATTTATAATTTTCGTAAGTCGTGGACTATTAGGTAATTTACTCTAAATTAGGCATATTCGCGCCATTGACCCTTGAAAATAATTCGATTTTTAAATTACTCCCTGAAACTTCATTCTTTCTACTTTATTCCCAACTTTACAAAATGTTTCAAGACATTATATACCGTCAAGTCCGTCTCTGAAGAGTCAAAAAAGCCTAGGTGGCGCTTCCGTGAAAGAGGCAATTAGGTCTTTTACTAGATGCAAAGCTAAATCACATGATGACAAATCGGTTCCACGTGAGCATTAATTGGGATCCTTATCTCTCTATTTTCACCTCTCTCACCCCCGGTCGACTCGATCACCAACCCGGCTACATCATCACCACAACCCAAAAATCAAGTATTATCTCTCTCTCCAAGCCTTCTAATTTCTCAACTTCTCTCAAAAACACCAAATATAAGACCCTTAAATTCAACCCCAATTTAACACCCCCATCTTCCTTCATTTAATTCAATCAGAAACCACAAATTCAAACTGCAAGTCTGCAACCCAACTCGGCCCACCAAATTCAATAGAACCCACTTCACAATTTTCCCTCCAAACCAACCCCAGAACATCGAAATCAATCCTTTTCGCTCCCTCGGCCATTAATTGTTGATGGGCACAGTCACATATCTCTGCAACGATGCTTTGAAACCCGCCTCGACCGGTCACTTGCTCGACGTCGAGACTGTCAATGGGTGCCACGAGCTTAAGATCAGTGGGGTACTCGCTTGCCAAGGGCATGTGAATCAGAAAGTACATTGCGTTCGATACGTATGTGGTCGGAGGGCCGACACGTGAGATATATTTCTACCCAAAGTGCTGAGACGGAAAGAGGAGCCGCCGGTGGTGGGGCCGGCGGCAGGGTTTGGGGTAGAGAGAAGAGAGAGAGAGAGAGAGATAGCTATGGTGGGAGGAGTCGCCGGAGCCGGAGGTATTGTGACTGGTCGGTGGGGAGAGTGGTGGTTAAGTGTGGTTACGCGTGGGGGATTTGGGTTTTTTTTGTGTTTGTTTGGTTTTTTAGTTTTTTTTTTTTTTGTTTAGTTTAAAAATAACTTTTTATTACTATTTTTAGTTCACGTGAGATCTTACATAATTAAAAAAAAGTTTCACTCATGCAGTCATGCCATATAGGCACCACGTCAACTCTTTTTAATTTCAAAAGAGACGGAGTTGAAGGCACCAGGTCTTTTGCAACAACTGTGTGAAGTTTGAGAGTAAACTGAGAATAATAAAGATTGGAGGACCAATTAAAAATAAAAGTTATTTCAAGGGAAATTGGCACAAATAACCTTCAATTTAAAGGTGAGAGTGAGACATTATTGTTTGGTTTGGAATGAATTAGAGATGTTCCAAGTCTAGGAAACTTCAAATCTTGTTTCTTGGTATGTATATAGAAACTCAACGTGTTACGCTAAAAGAGCTTGGTTGTTGGCTGAGATCGAGCCTGAGAAAATTATAGTAAAATTCATTTCCTCGTAAAGAAAATGATTATTCTGATTAATTTATGCTTATGCATTACGAAGAGTCGTGGAAGTTGTCTTCTATATGTTAATCAATGAATATGAATCTCATAAAGTAAAGGTAAAGGCTTAAACGTACGTAGAGATGTTAAAAGTTAAAACATAGATATATAAATTATATAATTAGTTAATTAATTAATTAAATGGACTTTGTGGGCTAAGTCAACAAATTTTTTAAAAGCATATTAAATGGGTTACCACGTTGGATAAAGTAAAGGTAAGGGATTAGTTTTAAGAAAAGGTGATTAGATTTGGAATCCACAACACTTGGGAGGGATGATTGCTTTTTGTGGTGCAGCATGTGCTAGGAATCCTTCTCCCATCATCCTCCCACTCTTTCCAACTCAACATGTTTAAGCAGCATCTTCTCCTTTTCCTAATTAATATTCACACATTCTTAATTACTAATTGTCTACTACGTACTCATTAAACTTGTTTATCAACTTTTTGTAACTCTATCGAAAATGAGATCAAAAAGATAATTAAAATTAGTCAAAATATTTGGCTAAAGAGCATATATTATCTTTAGTGAGAAAGAAATTTTTCTAAGAGAATATGCTGAAAGAGAGGGCTTTCATGGAGGAAAACCCCACCTCGCTCAGTTTTTTTTTTTTAAATGATATTAATTTGTTCAACCTAAAAGAAGAATAATACAAAAGTAATTATTACTATATATATTTATTGGATTTGTTTTGGTGAATAATTAGTATCTGGTATGGTGAGGATCTCCATCTAATAACGGTTGGTGATATTTAAGAAGATCGACTGTGGAAGTGCTGAAGAGTTTTCATAATGATAGACTAGATGCAATGCAGCAAGAGTAAATGTTCATTACTGAAGCTGAGTACATCTGGTTAGTCTTGTTTCCTTTTTATCTAATTCATCACTACGTACAACACTAAATTCATCATAATTAGAGCCATTTTCAGATGAGATAATAACTTTTATATGCCAATATTTATGGAACGGACTGAGATTTTGTGCTGGAGGTTGGTGATGAAGTCAGGGGCTGTGATGGTGGATGTAGTACATGTTCCAGTGAAATAAGTATATAAATTAATTAATCAATTACACTTACAAAATTACGTACACAGAGTCACAGACTATTATAAATTCCAGGCCAAATGGCCATCTATTAATCACAAGAGTAATAATATATAATAATAAGCTTGCAGTTTTCCCGGAAAGAGACATTCAACTTTTGCCATTTTTATTCGGCCAAATCAACGTCTTAAGTAATCCGGATCAACAATGTTATAGAGTTTGGATGATGTGTTTATAATTGCCATTTTTTGTATTTTTTTTTTAGGATTTGGTTGGTATTTTATAAACAATGTTTTGGAATTGTATTGGGAGATTTTATTGATTAATGAATATTGAGAGTTTTCTCAAACCCTTCTATCAAAAAGGTTATAGAGCCCCTATTTTTGGTATTCTCAATTCAAAGAATAATAAGCATAAGATTTGTGTGTAATATTTGTTGTGATTCATCATCTACGATGCGTCAAATTTTGTTTGGTTCAACGATATAACATTATATAATCTTGTCAAAGTGTTACTTTGATCATTGATATGTTGATTTTTCACTAAACATGTGATTACAATCATGCGATTACAATTCAAACTCAATATAAAATATAAATATTTAGCAAGAATTCACTACCCTTATTTGAGTGTCATTTCTTAGAGCTAGTGACGTAAAAAGGGGGACATAAATACCCCAATAAATTGGCACTTTACTGGACATAAGAGATAGTTATTGAAACATTAAAGGCCTGTTTGGCAGGGCTTTTAGAATTGCCAAAAGTGCTTTCAGATTAGTAAAAGTGTTTTTGATATCGTGTGGTAAAAATATATATAAGTTTTTTTGGATTATAAAAGCGCTTTTAAAAGGGTTTTTAAGAGGCACCAGACATGTGTATTCATCAAAAAACACTTCAGATGCTTTTGCATGAATTATTTAGAATTTTTATAAAAATTTGTATGTACTTCTTTACAGAATCGCTTCTAACAAAATCGTTACTAATTAAAAACGCTTTTAAAAAACAGTGCCAAATAGACTCTTATTAATTTACACCAAGGAGCGGCAAATACTTTAGTTTTGAACTTATAAGATGAAAATCAAAGTTGTAGAAATGATTACAGCCCCCTTGAAAATGACCAATCGTGCTAGCTTTTACCTTTTGAAAAGCTGCTTCAAGAAACATGTTAATCTGGATTAGGTCGCCATCATCATTCATGAAATTACCTTCTGGTTTTATTGAGACTGAGAGAGGGAGAGAGAAAAGGTCATGTGAGGGGGGATATGAGGTCACGTGCAAGGAAGGTGTCTGGCCTGCATTTATTCATGCAAATTACAGTGTGACGAATAATGACTGTTTGTTGTTTTCTTATGGGAAGGATGTTTTTTTGTTTCTGTCTAATTCTGTGTGTGTGGGGCTCATTGTTTTAAGCCACAGTGTGATTGGGTCAGCCAGCCCAACCTCCTCTCCTCTTCTCTATCAGACAGAGACTATCACACACACAACACACAACGCACACTGATCCAGAATCATCTCTCTTTCTATCATATCTTTCCTGTAGAAAGAGCTTTATAAACAAGACTTGCCACAACCTTACCTGCTCAAGGTGGGGGGTCAATGAAACAAAGCAAGAAAAAGCTCATGGAGAAAAAAGAGGAAAAAAGAAAAGGAAAAGCTACCCTTAAAGCTTAAAGAAAGGCGATTGCAGAAAGCAAGACCCTTTAATTTTCTTCACTCTTTTTCTTTCTCTATTTTCTCCCCTCTGAGAGAGTAAAGCTGAAACCCACTGTTCCAACTTCACCCACTGTACGTATGTAGGGATTGATCGTGTTACTTCCCCCAACATATAGTCTTCGATCACAAAATTAAATTCACCCATGTTGGACAACAACACTGCTTCTTCTGCTGCTCCATCTTCTTCCTCTGATGCCTTTGCTTCCTTAGAAAATGGAGGCACAAACAAAAGAAAAAGAAGACCAGCAGGAACTCCAGGTATTTGATAATATAATTAATCTTAATTAATTAAATTAAGGAGTTAAATAGTTAATGTTTGGATATATGGGTGATTTGTATGGGTAGATCCGGATGCAGAAGTTGTGTCTCTGTCTCCAAAAACGTTACTGGAATCAGACCGATACGTGTGCGAGATCTGCAACCAAGGATTTCAGCGAGACCAGAACCTCCAAATGCACAGGCGGAGGCACAAAGTGCCATGGAAATTGCTCAAGAGAGAAACGCAAGATCATGAGGTGAAGAAGAGGGTGTTTGTGTGCCCGGAGCCGAGCTGTCTTCACCATGACCCCTGCCACGCTCTCGGCGATCTTGTTGGGATTAAGAAGCACTTCCGAAGAAAACACAGTAATCACAAACAGTGGGTCTGTGACAAATGCTCCAAGGGATATGCGGTTCAATCCGACTACAAAGCCCATCTCAAAACCTGTGGTACCAGAGGACATTCTTGTGATTGTGGTCGTGTCTTTTCCAGGTTAATATAATTATTTTTCCCCAAAAAATTAGGTTTTGTATTGTCAATCCATCATATATGCTAAGCTCTCTTTCCATCCTATAATCCATCAAACCCTAAAACTCCATCCTATAAGCTTTCTTTCCGATCTATATATCTTCAAATTTATTTAATTTTCACCTTCTTCTTTCTTTTTTCCTTTTTTTTTTTTCCTGGGTACAATTAATCTTCTTGTTGGGTTTCTCATCATGCTTCTCATGTATTCAAAATATACGAATAATTTGCTGCAGTAGATGACCTCATCCTCATGCTTGTCTTCGTATTTGTGATCTAGGCCACCCAATGGAAGTTCAAGGCCTTTACAGAACCACGTACTACTGGTCCCAAAAAGAGTTTCCATAAGCCTAAAATAAAGTTCACTACTTACCTTATATATGTATATATGACACTAAAACCACAATATTTTAGTTAAACAAACAAATATATATAATTAAACCTAATCTCATATATAATATATCTATTCTTTTCTACAAAGATCCCCTATAAATTTTATATTGCTTCGTTTGCTTGTTGTTAAGAAGCTAGTTTACATGAATTAAGAAAATGCCATACGTTTTGTTTGTAATAATGAATGATTCTAATTGTTTGTCGTTAATTTCAGAGTGGAGAGTTTTATTGAGCACCAAGACAGTTGCAGTGTCCGACATGTGGTCCGGCCAGAATTACCGGCCGGACTGCAACCGGCCTGCTCATCGCGAACGGCGTCCAGCACGAGCCCCTCCAGCGACGCCAATATGAGCATTCATGCAAAGTCGGCAGCAGCAGCTTCATTGCCTGGAATACCAGTACTGCAAAGGCCAACTGAAGATGATGGGACTCCTTCCACTTCCAACCACCAACAACATATGCTAGAACTTCAGCTCCTTCCTTCCTCGGACACCCACACTTCCTCACCAAATTTAGACGAAAACTACGCAACCCATTTGAAGCTTTCCATTGGCGGCTCATCTAATTCATGTGATCAAAACCCCATTCCCATTCATTTATCAGGTGATCAAAAGAAAAGTAATAGTAATAGTAATATTGCTGCAATGGATGTGGCAAGGTTGAAAGACTTTGCTAGCGAGGAGTTAAGAGTGGCCATGACCGAAAAGGCTTATGCGGAAGACGCAAGACGAGAAGCAAAACGCCAAATAGAGATAGCTGAGCTTGAGTTCGCAAACGCCAAGAGGATTAGGCAACAAGCGCAGGCCGAACTGGAAAAGGCTCACTTGCTGAAAGAGCAAGCCACCAGGAAAATCAACTCCACCCTTTTTCAAATCACTTGTCAAGCTTGCAAGCAACACTACTTCCATACTTCTACTGCCGCCGCCGCCGGAGTGGGACTGGGACCCCCAGATGAGACCTCCCTCGCCATCAGTTACATGTCCTCCGCTACAACAGAAGGAGAATAAGCACAGATATATATCAACATGCGCCGCTGTTTATTAAGTGCATGTTTTGTTGGTTTGTTTTTGTTTTTGTTTTTTTTCTTCTCACATGCAATGCTTATTTAAACAGACCTCATAATCTTCTTTTTCTTTCTTTCTTTTTTTCTCTTCACTTTACTCTTTTCAGTTAATTATTGCTGTATGAGGGTAGGATCTTTATTTCTGACCATTGTTGGCACTTGGCATGGCCATGGGGTACTATTTTGTAATTGGGGTCCTTGTATTTAATATTTAATATATCTTCGATTCTTCATTAATTGGTTACAATTTACAAATAGAAAATGAAGAAAAAAGAAAAGAAAAGTGACGTACTTGCTGGGTTTGCTTTACATTCAATGGTGCAATACTGCAATGCCTGAAATACTCTTTACGTCCCTAGCCTAATGCAACTGTTGTTAGAACATCACATCACCCAAAAAAGACAAAAAGATAATAAAAAAAACTCCTCTAGCTTCTTAGAACCTTAATTAATTACCTCACATTTAATTGTCGTTCGTTCTTAGCTAGACTAAGCATACATCCTGCCAAAAAGAAGAAAAAGACTAAGTATGCATGATAAGATGGCAGCTTGTTTAAGCAAGTATACCGGCCATTAATGAAATTAATTAATGAAGGGAGACTTGGATTACATATATGTGTAGTGATGTTGGAGACTTTGTGCAATTTAATTATATATATTAATTTGTTGTAGATTTTTGGGACCATATATATATTTTGCTAAAAGATGGGAAAGCGCCTTTTGAAGATGGTGACCTACAAATTACAACACAAATATAGTAGAAGGGAAATTTGAATGGGAGAAGCTAGGAAAGAGAGAGTAGTACTAGTGCATGTGGGGAGAGAAAGATGGGAGGTCGTTTTCAATGCATTTGTAATCCTTTTAAATGCTTTAAATTAAAACCAACCATGTTTTTCAGTGCCACTGTTGGAATTGTTACTCTCAGGCACTCGTCCCTCTCAACATAATTAAACAATGCACGACTCAGTCTCTCACTCACTCATGTATTATATTACAGTACAGTCTAGGCTGGAGAGAGAGAGATAGAGAGAGTCGAGTCTTTCTCTCTCACTTACACTCACACATATTGATCACTTTTTCAGCAGAATCAGGAGGGAGGGTGGTGCAGTGTGAGCATAGGAGCAGTAACTAGGCTAGCTTTTCATGATCAGTAATTGATTTATAGCTAGCTACACTGGTAGGGGGCCAATACATAATTTGATAACATGGACTATGGAATGGACCTTTGAAGATATATGATAGAGTTGAAGAGAGGGAAGACCCACCCAATTTAATATTCAAGAAATCAAGAAAACTGCGTGTGCTTTGCTGTTTTGTTTTTAAAACTTGAAAATTTTCAAAACAAAGCAAAGGCGAGCTCAAACCACCAAATAATATAATTTCTATTTCTCTTCTTTTTGCTTTTGTTTCTGTGTTGGGTTGGTAGGGACCACGTGCACCTCTTACTCTTTCCCACCTTTTAATGCTGCTTCCTTTTTTTGTTTAGTGGATTGCCTACGGATGCAATGTTGCATTGCTGCCTTGCTGCCTTGCTGGTTTCGTACATCTTATCTTTACCACACCGACCACCACTACCATGCCTTCTTTTTAAATTACCTCTTGCGTGTTACTGCCACACCTTCCTTTTTCCAACTTCCTTTTACCCTTTTTATCCTTTTACCCGTAGCAATAATTAAGAATGGATGATTTTATTTCATTTGTTTTTTTATGTCTCACATATATTCACATTCATTAACAATATGTGGTGTCTGTAGTTGGAAGACCACCATATCTTGTTTGAAGCTGAAGAGAGCGAGGGTGACACACATCTTAGAAATGAAGACAAAACCTTTTTCCAACATTTAGCGGAGCTGAGTGGTAGTGGATATATATGGAACTTTCCAATTTCCATTTCACCTTACAGTGAGTCAGTCAGACTCAATCAGACACTCAGCTATATGTTATTAATTTTGATTATGCAAATGTCACTGTTCCTTTTTACCACCCAAAAACTAAAACTTTACTAATACTAATAGAGAACCAAAAAGCTATTTTTACATAAATGTATATTCGTTCGTCCACCTACAAAAGTAAAAAAGTTAGGGACAAAGGTGTATCCGGAGGGCTTTGTCTCCATTTCTTAATGAACCTTCTTTCGATCATATTTGCATACAAAATATCTTTTCCTGTTTTCCACATGCCCAAGCCTTGCAAGGTTCAATTGGGGAGGGTGAGATGTAAAAGCAACACCCTACTTTGGCAAGCCACATAGCTACAGCTTATAAGCCATATATATATATATAGCTACCAAAAATAACATGCATTTTCTTATCGATCGATCATTGGTACCAAAAATATAATGAGATTATAGATGACAACTGAACACCTTTGTCTGTGTAAACCACTAATTTTTTTGCAGTGTTGACCATATATTTATAGATCCTGCCCTATATAAATATATATTGGTGATGAGAGCAGTAATTAATATCAGTAATCAATTGGGTTGTAGGCAAGGACTGATTCATTTATGTAGATGGGGGTACGTCTAGTACGTGGCCTAGATCTATTATCTATCCCTAAGCTATTCCCTGCAGGCCACCAATTATACTGTTATCAATAATCATCCTTCCTTGTACATGCACTATTTCTATATAGTATATTCTCAATAAATCTTCATCTACTACTATTATCTACAGCGTTGGTGTCATATCTTCTGTCCTTCTCCCCCCAAACCCAAGTTGGGCTAGATTCCAAACAATTTAGCCCCAACCTAAGATTCAAAATTCTAGCTCTCTACTTCAGCCCTTCTAGGCCCAAGTTTTAGAAAGAACGACTCAAATTAAGCCCAATCGATGTTTGATCTTGGGGTGGGCTTAGGTCGGTTTGTGGATTATTGGGGTTCCATATGAATGAAAAGTGGTTCAAAATTTAACATAAATTAAAAAAGTATGTGGAAGTAAGTCATTCGAATTAGCTCAATGTATAGTAAGATCGAGCGGGCGGAATACTATACATTGTTCAGGGTACGTAGATGGCATAAAGATGAGAGGGAAACTTTATTAAATTGGTTTGGAGATTCATAAAGATGGCTAAGGAGCCATGCATTTACCTACGTACATACATACACGTGTACGTACAAGTAGAATCAATCAAGTTCCCCCGAGCCTGCTTTCAGTAGTAGTGTGATTGGTATTGTTTTCTTTGTTGGAGTTGGAGAGTTCCAAAGCTGATATTGTGGATGATATTGCGATGCATAAGAAAGCCATTGATAGGAAGGCTGCGGAGAGATATATCATGTTGAAGAAGTTGTGATATTTTGATCGATATTCAGAAAAGAGAAAACCCACAAAATTCACATCCATGAATTTCAAAATTTCAGAAGTAGCACCAAATCCTGCACCCACTCCCATAGCTAACAGGGATGATATAACCTGCTCATAGCTCAAGTAACACCCATTACCCATATTTGAAATTAATAATTGTTAGATACAATTTTGTAACCATAAAATTCAGATGATGAAATTAATTAAAATTAATGAACCAACCTTGTCACCATAAAATTCAAAGAGGAGGAATCCATCATGGTCTACTAGGCGTTTCCCTGAGCTTACATAGTGCACTGCAAAGGGAAGTTGTAGCAGTGTGTAGGCCAGTCCAATCACACTTGTACACATCACGAACCTGCAGTACGTAATAATATATATCAGAAACATTATATTATTATATATACAATCCACAGAAAGAGTGTTTATTTACGTACCTATAGGATTTGAATTCCTTGAAGTGAATGCTGACTTTAAAAACACGGTCATGTTGGGAGTCAGTTACAAGGATAATGAGAGAGATTAAGAGGAAGATGAGGCAGAGGACTCGCAGAAAAAGCGTTTTGATTGCCATCAATGCCATTTTCATGGATATGGAATTTAACTTTGTTTTGGGTAGGACTTGGGAGTGTGGGTATATATATATACATATATACATATATATGAGGGAATCAGAACTGAAGGGTTATATATATATAAAATTTTAAAGTAGTATTGCATGCATGAGCTGACCTTTTTATAATAATTAAGATGTTCGCGTTTGCCTCTTGATCAGCATCACCCCTCAAGGCTGAAGTGGAGTATTTTTTACACAAAGGAAGACGTTTAATACCTTTTAACACTTACTAATTAATTGCCATTATTTGTCCCTTAATAGTGGCGTATGGGTACAAACAAATATTGATAATCAAAGAATGAGGAAGCGATCGATATACTAGCTCATCGAGCAAGGTAAAGTAACAGTGACCTAAACCTTTCTCTTAATATATATATTTTTTTTCGCAGTAGATTTGTCCCTTAATTGAAGTTATGGATACAAGTGCATGTTGTTTTCTAAAACAATACTGCTAAAGATCCAAATTTGTATTTAATGATTTGTTAGTGTTTTATTTGTTGTAAAATAAATGAATTTAAGTGAGCCATATATAAATAAATAAGGTTCTATTACAATTTACTACCACCACTATGGGGATTTCAAACGGGTACACGAAGAAAAAGTTATGACACTCATTACATAGACATTTTATTACTATAGACTACAACGTTGGTATGATATTCTTTTGTCCACTTCTCACAATAATTATATACGGATTTGCTCCTCCACCTTTAGGTGTCTGCTGTTGTGTGCCTTTGGAGAGATCCACATCCTTCATTCCATCTAATGATGAAAAACACTCCACGTCAGCATTTTTTAAAGCCAAAACCCATGTATGCTCCCTTCTCCTTCACTGGATCTCACCAAGTCTTCTTGAGCACTACCCAAACCATTATTTCTAATAAACCTTCACGCCTCATATGATAATATAAAACTTGAGCATCTTCTGTATATCTATCGATGAAGAATCGCACCTCGTTTAATCACCTTTGTTTTATTTGGGTGCGTGTTCAGTGGCGGATCCAGAATTTCTAACTCGGGGGGTCAACGTTAAGACACATTTTTGTTTGGTGCCGCGTAGCGGCGGCAAAATTTTTAAAGAACCATGAACAAACTTGAGATTTATATGTAATATTAATAATAGAGCAATCCCTCAAAGCCCAAGGTAAAATTTAAATTTCGCCCCTAATCTTAAGTCCATCCATAGAAAGCAAGTAAAAAATACTCTCCACAAACCTAAATGAAAAATACCTTCTTTTTTTTTGTATGAAAAACACTTTCATTAACCTCTCTATAAAGATCTATTTCTTTTTTATTGCTTTTAATACATATATATATTTTATGCATACATTATAATACATATCTAATAATTAAAAAAATCCTCTCTCTCTCTTCGTGCTACTGTGCTTGAATTGAGAATTTGGGGGTTTTGGGTTTGATTTTCGGGTGGGTGGGAGAAGGTGGGTTGCTATACTGCTATAGCCTATAGTTTCAATTTTATTTTAATTCCTGGCTTAAAAATAAAAACTAAAGAAAATTAGAGAAACCCATAAATGAGAACCAGGAGTAGCCAAGCACTCAAGCAGGTAACGGTGCTCGGTGGTGCACTAGTGCCGTTGGTGGCCTCTGAGTCAGAGTCATCGTCCTGTAACGGGGGGTCGCTTTCCACAACTCTAGGGGTCGTTTCCTCATTTATGAGGTGCTTTGGGGTTGTCATGTCGGCTGGCGGGGGGTCACCCGACCCTCCCTCTTTCTATGTGCATCCGCCACTGTGCGTGTTTATCCCATACCAAAATTTTGATATAATTTTTTGCTGAAATCTGTCAAACTTGTTCTATTTTTCCTTGTACTTCTCTTCCTTGTTAATTTTTTCATTTTAAGAAGGATACAAATTAAACTGATATTAATTGTTTTATAAATCTTGAGCAAAAATTGTAGATGGGCCAATGTTCTTTTTGATTTAAGAAATAGGGAATTTGTATTCTGAGGCCATTTTGAAGTGAAAGTTAGTATTTTAGTTTTCGATTGAAGATTTTGTATCGTGTCATATGGTAAGAGATCCTAAGCTTATCACACCATGGGAATACTTATCATCCAATCTGCCAAACGGCGCATCATCAAAACTGGGCTTGCGATGCTTGTTGAAATACAATTAATATGTCAATCTCTCGATCTAATGAAGTGAAGGAAAAGGGAGTAGACGTGGGTTTTGGCTTTAAAAAAAATGCTGATGTAGAGTGTTTTACATCATTAGATGAAATGAAGGATATGGATCTCTCTCCAAAGGCATAGACTTTTAAAGGCAGATGAGCAAAATCCAATATATACACTTATTACATAGAAATTTTATTACTATAAACAATAGCGATAAGTGTGATATTCTGGTGTCCCTCCTCTCACAAACCTAAGTTCCGAAAACTTATTGAACCATCCTAGCCCAAGTTTTAGAAAGAAGGACTCAAAGCTCAACACAATGTTAAATCTTGGTGTATTATCGGACTTCCGTGTATGAATTTTGTTGAGAATGCAACATATATCTTTAATTTCTTTTCTATTCTTTTTTCTTTTTTGAGAGGTAACATATATATATAATTAAAATAGAAAATTAAAGATGTGATTTGGAACCTTGAAACTTTATTAAATAGGTATCGTATGGAGATCGATTAATAAAGATGGCTTAAAGATCGAGCCATTTACATGCATACACGTACGTGTATGTAGAACAGATTAAGTTTCCCCAGTTTGATGAATTGTACTCTGATTGATGTTGTTTTGTTGGTTGTTGGGTAGTGCAAAAGATGATAGCATGGATGATGTTGCGATGCATAAGAAAGCCATTAGTAGGAAAGCTGTGGAGACATTTGCCATGGTAAAGAAGTTGTGAATATTGACAGAGAAAAGACACTCCAAATCAGAAGTAGCACCAAATCCTGCACCCATTCCCATAGCTAACAGGGCTGATATAACCTGCATATATATATGTATGCATTGCATGCTCAATTAACCCATTACCCATATATTTGTATATAACTACATATAGAACAAAACTCCTCAATATATACATTTGTAATTGACTAACCTTGTCACCATAAAATTCAAAGAGAAGGAGTCCATCATGGTCTACTAGGCGTTTCCCCGAGCTTACATGGTGGACTGCAAAGGGAATTTGCACCAGTGTGTAGGCCAGTCCAATCACACTTGTACACATCATGCACCTGCACTATTCAGTAATAAACTAATAATATATCTCAGACAGACAGCATTATAATATATGATAATGTACAGAAGGCGTTTAATTACGTACAGATAGGAATTGAATTGCTTGAAGTGAATTGTGACTTCCGATCTTGGGTCATATTGGAAGTCAGTTGCAAGGATGATGAGAGAGATTAAAAGGAAGATGAGGCAGAGGACTCTGATCAAAAGCGATGCGATTGCCATAATTGATGCCATGGATATGGAATTTGATTATGTTTAATTTGGGTGGGACTTGGGAGTATAGGAATATGTATTGTTACAGTTGTATCAGCTGACCTTTTATGTTAGATGTTCGACCCTTTCACCCCTCAAGTGGAATATTTTTTTGCCCTTTACACAATTTACTAATTGCCATGGCCACCCAATAAATAAAGCCATTTGTCCTTTAATACAGGCCTATGGGTACAAACAAATTAATGGATCCTTAATCAAAGAATGAGGAAGCGCTGCCAAATTCTTACAATTACCTTTTACAGTGACTAAATGGTTACCATTATAGCCGTTTTTTTTTTTTTTTAAATCAAGGCATTGAGTTATTTGGAGGAAGGGGAGCAAACTTAGGTGCAAACTGCAAAATGTAAACAATTCTATGACTTTTTCAACTAGACTACTCAACAATTACAAGCCTTATGTCCCTTAATTATAGCGTATGGATACAAATCAATGTCCATATATTTTAAAATTAGAATGAATAATGGAAAGAATGATGAGGTGTTGATCAAATCATGACACAAGATATTGATTTGTAGGCCTAAAACGTATTTCGGCCGAGCCTGAACACCCAACTCAATTTGTTAACCGATGAAAAGCCCAGAAAAGCAGGACTGTGTCAAAGTTTTGTTCTTAATTTAATTCTTTAACCCAAAAAAGGAAAAAAAAAAAACTTAAATGTAACTTAAATGTAACTTAAATGTCCTAAAAACTCTGGCAATTCAAACATAAATGTAACTTTATGATCAATGTTCTTATTAGCCCAGCACTAGCATATGCGATTCTGAAACATTTGCAATTTCTAGTAATTTATTACAGCCACTATACTCTTGCTTCTTTTAGCAGTGGTCAACATAGCTGGGCTAAAGAAGAAAATTAAGATTTTCAAAGTAGGTGGAAGATCGAAAATGTTTAATATCTGAGCAACAAATCTTACAAAGCTTATAAGAATATTGTTACAATGATGACAATATTGATTGATAAACAAGAAACATACATCTGATCAAGCACTGTTACCATTTGCTGATCCAGGCATGAGCTCTCTGAGCATGGCTACCACCTGCAACATGTTAGGCCTCTTGGATGGGAAGTCATCAACACACTGCAGTGTTATTTCTAAATACCTCACCATCTCTTTCACTTCTTCAGCTTCAGCTTCATCAGTGCCTTTGGTTACTGAAAGCAATTCAAGGTCGATGACTTCCATCTGTTTGCCTTCTCTCACCTTCATTTTGGCCCACCCCACCAAGTTAGTGTCCCCAAAGTCCTCCTTGTCTGTTGGGCGTTTCCCGGTCACAAGCTCCAACAGGACAACCCCAAATGAGTAAACATCGCCTTTTGCTGTGCAGCGGAAACTCTGGTAGTATTCAGGTGGGACATAACCTGGAGTTCCTGCAAGAGTGCTTACACTTAAATGGGTGTCAAGAGCACTAATCAACCTCGCCATTCCAAAATCTGAAACTCTTGCTTCCATTTCGTGGTCCAACAATACATTGCTTGACTTCATGTCTCTGTGTATAATGTGAGGGATGCAATTGTGGTGGAGGAAACAGAGTCCTTTTGCTGCACCTCTTGCAATCTTTTTCCTTTCCTCCCATGTTAGAATCCGTCTGTCACGTGTCTTGGTTCTCCCATGAAGCATTTCTTCAAGGCTTCCATACTCCATGTATTCGTATACCAGGAGCCTCTCTTCACCAATTTTGCAATAACCCAATAGGGGCACAAGATTTCGATGCTTAATCTTCCCCAGAGTTTCCATTTCTGCCATGAATTCACGGTCACCTTGGCAGCTCAACCTTATAAGTTTCTTGATTGCAACACTGGAGCCATCTTTCAAGGTTGCCTTGAACACTTCTCCAAAACCTCCAGACCCTATAAGACTATCTGCTGAGAAGCCATTGGTTGCCTCAATGAGTTGGGAGAATTTGAGCTTCCTTAGCTGTCTTTGGAAAGTTGCAACATTAATGCTCAATGGTTCTTTCTCCTTGTCAATTTTCCAAGTGGTGGCGGCACGAGAGGCTTGCAAGCGATTAAGCATCTTCACCTCCTTTGCCTCCTTCCGCCTTGTACGCATTGCGATGGCCCAGACAATGAGAATGCAGAGAGAAGCGATGGAAATGAGAATCCCCACAACAATGCTATTAGCCCAGGATGCAACAGATGTCTTTCGACTTGCTCTGGCTGCAACCTCATCAGTTGGAGTGGTGGTTGGTTGGTCATTGTTGCTCTGGCACTCAGGCAATGGAACCCCACAAAGTCCGGGATTGTTAGCATACTGGGTTGCAGGAAGTGTACTGAGCTGCCCCCTTGTGGGAATTTGGCCGGTCAATTCATTGTTTGATAAATCAATTTGCACCAAGAAAGAGAGGTTGGAGAATGAATCAGGAATATGACCCTGCAGTCTGTTATGTGAGGCATCAAAGACGCCTAAATTTTTGAGCTGCCCAAGTGATGCAGGAATCTCACCTGATAACTGGTTGTGGGCTAACTCAAGAACTTGTAATGCAATCATATACCCCATTTCTTCTGGGATTTTCCCGCGGAGCTGATTGTAAGAGAGATCAAGATATTCGAGCGTTTGGTATTTTGTAAAGAGACTAAGAACAGGGCCAGAGTACAATCTGGTGAAATCACAAGTCTTCAATGTTGGGTCTTGTTGAAGCCTTTCAGGTCGGATTCCAGCAAATTCTAACAAACCTCCAACTCCTTTACAAGAATTTCCCACATTACGTACAAACACCAAAGTATTGCCAGACAGAATTCCGCTCAATGATTTTGCTCCAAGCTGTCTTCCAAGTCGGGGTGGTATCTCTCCAGTTAGTCTGTTGCTGTTCAAATCCAACCAAACCAAACTGCTGCAATTTGCTAGTTCACCTGGTATCTGCCCACTCAAGCTATTATTCCCAAGTTGCAGAACAGCCAGCCTTGTCAAAACCCCAAATTGCCTTGGGATTTCACCACTCAGTCTATTCATTGTCAGTGATATCCATTCTAGATTACTGCAACTGAACAATTCAACTGGGATTTCACCGCTTAGGCGGTTATTATTCAGAATAAGATCCTTGAGATTCCTGCATTTTCCCAACTCTGGTGGGATTTTTCCCTCTAAACCATTGTACCATGCGATTAGCTGCTGTAAATTCTCGAGCTTCCCGAGCTCAGCAGGAATTGACCCATTGAGATAGTTTAAGCTAAAGTCAATGGTCTTCAGCTTCGAACATTCTGATAATTGGGCAGGAATTTGTCCTGTAATGAGGTTATCTGGCATTCTCAGCTCTTGAAGTGAGGCAGCTCCTGGACAGATATCTGGTGGGATGATACCAGATATCTTATTAGAGCTCAAGTCTATAACCTGTAGACTTTTACAAGCTGATATGGAACCTGGAAGTGATCCAGAGATGACGTTATTACTCAACAGCAAGTTCTCCAAGGAGCTGAAATTCTGAAAGATAGAATCTGGCAGGGGACCTGTCAAATTGTTGTTAGACAGATCCAGAAGTTGCAGCCAAGAACAAGAGGAAAATGAGGCTGGAATTGGGCCAGTAATGTTGTTGTATGAAAGCTTGAGCTCCAGAAGTGAGCTGCATGCATTTCCTAATTCAGGAGGAATCCAACCGGTTATCTGATTGCGAGAAAGATCCAATCTCTGTAGGCTGCTGAGTTCCCCAAACGATCTTGGGATCTCCCCTGTAACCATGTTGAATGACAAATTTATAGTCTTGAGACTGGTGCAGTTTGACAAGGACATGGGAATGGAACCCGTTATATGGTTTCCTGAAAAATCAAGCTGCAACAAAGAGGTGCAAGAATTCTCAATTTTCAATCCGGAAATTGACCCGGTCAGATTGTTATAAGAGAGGTCCAGAACCTCAAGTTTCTCAGAATTCAATAAGAGATCTCTAGGCAGAGCACCTGTTAAATTGTTGAAAGAAAGATTCACAACGACAAGATTTGGACACTTTGAGAAAAGATTCTCAGGAACAACACCACAAACTCCAGTGAAAGATAAATCAAGCTGCTGCAAACCATTTGGAAGCTGAAGCAAGGAAGTAGAATTTATAGTGACCGAATTTGATGACAGTTTTAAGATAGATAGCATATCTAGAGAGGCCAAAGAGTCGAAAGAGATTGTCCCCACGAGACTACACCCGCTAAGATCGAGCTGAGTTACTCGATTCATGGAGCATGTAACTCCATACCAGGTGCACGGATTCCTACCAAGCTTCCAACCTGACAAAAATCCATTTGGATCCTTCTGAATCATCTTTTTAAACGTAAGAAGAGATTCTGCATCAGTTTTGACGGATCGAACAACACCTTGTTCAGCTGTGGAAATCGAAACAAGGTCTGCAAAGACAAGTATCAGAGAAAGATGAAGAAAAAGCTGAACTGGAGTGTTCTCCATCAGTGATGAAACAAGCTTTTCTGAGGAAGAGAATTGAGATCATAGAGAGAGTGATGAGAAAGAGTGTAGTGTGTAGAGTGAGAGAGTGGTGAGTATGATGAGAATTTGTTGTGACAAGGCAAATGGGGGAGCTTTAGGAAAAGAAGTTGCTTTTTGTGTTTTATAAAATGGAAAGCATGGAACGTGGGAAGGAATAAGAAAAGAAGGGAATTGGATTGAAGTTGGTGGTGGGTATGTAGTTATACGGTTTTAGTTTGAGTACCATGAATGAACTGTAGTACTACTGTGAGGAGAGACTGATTTGACTTTTGGTCAAAAGGGGTGGGATCCACAGACAAGCTCTATCTAAGATCGGCGCTATATAGCAAATGAATAATATTAATACTGGCCTGTGTTATATGATCAAGGATCACTGTCTGTCAGTGAGCGTGAGAATGTTCCCCTTTAGAAATCTGAATTGGATCACTCATACTTCATACTTGTCTCTGATCCACAGTCACCACTATTATTTGTCAATATTTTTGTGATCTATATAGCATATATGTATTCTCATTGTTTGGAAAGTAAAATTGTTTGCCACATGGTTTTCTTTATTTGGTGACTTATAACCCAAATAATATTTTACCTGGATTTTGGCTGAGTAGTGAGGAAGAGTGAGGAAGGAGGAGAGGGTAGTGCAATGTGGGGCCCAAAGGCTGAAATTTGAAGGATAATGAATGATAGAGTTCAATTGGTGAAACGTTGCCCAGGCCTGAAAAGATAAAACAATACACAGATATAGTTTAAATTAAGATGGAATGGGATGGGATCATGGGAGTGAAGGAATAGAATAGAGGCCCACATTATATGACATATACAGGAGCAACATCAATGCCCTCTGTGGTTAATGGCATTGGCATGGGAGGTTATGATGTCTCACCTTGCATTTGGTCCCTCTTTTGCTTTTTTTTCTTCTTTTTTAGGCAAATCACAAATGGCTTGCTGGGCTGAGCCCCTCCTTGTGTTTGAAATATTCATCCTCCCAAATCCCAATTCTGAATTTGGTTTAAATCACTAATTTGATAAGACTTTAAAGTTATGACTTTATAGCTGGTTTTGGGACCATCCTGTGCTTTAATAACAGCATTTTGACAACTTCACCAAAACAGCTCAGTTGATGAGATCATATGCCTTTGCAGTCTTGGATTCTGAAATCCAATGTTAATTGTTCAGTTACTAGCCTACATCCATCCTCTTAACAAATAACAAATAACAAATAACATACACATGTTGTAGGGCTGAAGCCATCATATTCATGTAGGCTTAGGCTTTAAAAAAACTAATTTAATTCAATGGTAATCGCTCAAATTTTCCAACCCGTTTGGTTAGACCCAATGAGAGCAGCAGAAGGGAGAGATCCCACTCACTCCAAAGTGTAGAGGTAGAAGTAAGGATATGGGCGTGGATTATTGCATTTTGACCGCAATAAAAGGTGTTACAATCCGTTATTATTACATTTATAATTAGTGCCCAATTTGTCCTTTTAATAATCATTTACATTTATATTGTTGCTGTTCTCAACAGTCAACACCACCCCAAAACCTGACCTATAACTCTATTACTAAAGAACTTCTCGGCTCAAAGCGTGAACAAAAGGAAGAAATGTGACTATTTTTCTTTTCAGTATTTTAAGTATTATTAAAAGAATCGTTATCATCTTCACAGCATGGTCAACTTGAGGAGGAAAACCATCCACACTAAACCTTTCTACTGGATAGAGCCTGACCACTTTTTGACGCAAAAAGAAGCTACCTACACTCACTCTAACAGTCATCACTGTAATTAATACCCCCAATCCTTAATTTATAATTAATGTATGTTCTATCTACCAGAAAACAAAATTAAGAAAAGGAAAATGTGTTGTTAAGGTATCATATTTGATCTGCTTGAGGTTGATGTATAAATAGGTTGGGAGTAGAAATTGAATCATACAAGAATGATATGTAAAAGCCACCAGCAAAAGTTGAGACCATATTTCTTTCAAAAAGAAAATAGGTTTATGCAATATTTGACAGTCCATATAAATCATAAATGGTATCCCCATCAAAGGCCATGAAACTTGGAAACACCTTTACCCCAACAAAAAACTTAGACTTGCACGCCAAGGGAATCATCTTTCATCATTTGCAAAGGGTCTATGATATATGCTAAGATTTACTTGGCAAATTTAGATTCACACAAAGAAAGAGAGAGAAGAAAATTGAAATTGGAGAGACAAAAGGAATCGATGTGGTTTTTGGGGTCACCACCAATCATTTGGATTATGCAGAAATGCAATTAGTGGGAAGTGATATCCAAGTCGGGCCCTTGGCGTGCCATCAACGACAACTAGCTTGGTCTTATTACCCTTCTATATTTGTAACCCTTTTGCATCAAAAGCCACACCCCTAACAGATATATATTGTAATTAGTTATTCCTTAAAGTTATAACTTTGAAATTGACTCTTTTTTACTAGGTCTAGACTCTAGTCTAGGTAATTAAAGATCATCGCTCGCAGATCGAATGTGTTGGTTGAAACAGTTAATAATAAGTAGTGGGGTCTGATCAGCAACAATATCTAGGTAGGGCCAGTGTAATCATAAGTCATATATATGGACAAGCTTAATTGTTGAAATTAATTCCAATCTTTTTATCATATATTAATTCCATTCAAACACACAAACCATATCAAATCAATCGCATCCATATTCCATGTCGATAAAGGGGCATTTGTGGTCTATTTGTATTTTCAAATGTGTGCCTTACTAACTAAATGTACGAGATAAATGATTTCTCATGTGATAATTAACAGTAATTTTCTTTGATATTAAAATAGTAGTTCAACTTTGAATAGTATAATCATAGACTTGAGAAGATAGGTGCATGCTTGTACGTAAATGAATTGATCACAACCTTATCATATAATCGGGGTGAGCAATTAGGACAGGAGAAGTAAGCAACTGTTTTGGGTTTTCAAAGGTTGAGGGCTTTTGTTATATACTTTTATACTTAGTTAAGTTTAAAATAATGTACATAAAAGATTAATGATCACATTTTTAATTTCTCTCAAACCTCCCGAGGACCTGTGTTAGATAATTGTATTCTCGGGTGTAACATCATTTTCGAGAAAATTATAAATAAACACCACATGAAAGTTTAAATTTAAGAAAAAGAAAATGATTGAACACTTTTTGATGCATCGTGTTCAATTTCTTAAGATATTGGGCCTCTAAAGTTCGGCTTACGGTTGGGCCTTCATTGAACCTTCAAAGTTTTCTTGTGGGCTTGATTATAATCTTTATATATAATAAGGAATTAAGCAAACCCAAGTTTTAGCCTTTAGGTGAAAAATTTGTAAGGGGAGTAGAAAGAGCAAATTCAGGGTAGCAATAGAGGCTTCATTTAGTATTCATGTATATGAAAATAAGGGTGTTGATCCAGCACTCAGCAGGTTGAGTTCGGGCTTTTGAGATTAGGTAAATTCAGCCCAAGCTGATGGTTCAACAGAAGCTTAGTCTAGCCCATCTTTGAGCCCAAGTTTTGGCCCAATTTTGGTTTGGCATTTGTCAAAATTTTTTTTTTTGTGTGTGTGTATCAAGCTTTGGGTTAAATTGCAAAACTATACGAACAAAAGGTCTGGTTGTTTAACTACTTTTTAACCGAAATGATTTGGAGTCCATTCAAAATAAATTGCAAAGTTGAATGACAAAGACTAGTATGAAAGGCCACTTTTATATATTTAAAGTTGGTCAAGGTTCAATTGAGTATTGATTATTGTAAGAAAATAAGTATAATCTCATTGACAAAAAGTGTGGAAAAGAAATTACCTGCTAGTACACGGTTTAGGAATTAATTAATTAATTAATTAATCAATTAGATGCATATCCACGTTTTACCATTTGACAAACAGAGCATTAATTGTTTGTAAGGAAAGATGTCTTTTTAATTGAGAGAAATCGGTGAAGGCAATTCGTTCATATGTGGCTTTGACTATTTTTATTTATTTATTAATAAACAATTATTTGATAGTGGACGTAGAATTTCTCATATAAAAGAGAGATTGGATACTACTCAATAGATCAAAATTCAAATAATTATATATTAGGTTTTGATAAGCAATTAACAGATTTTTAGTTCATCTATAAATTTATTTTTTAATTAAATACATGAATACTGCATAGTACGGTTATTTGTACCGTTGCTGTATCAAGAGTCCTTTATAGCAATGCCCAATAATTATTACATGTGTCTTACTTTGTCTCCAATTTTTTTTCTCACTTTTTTTTTTATATTGTAATTCGCATTTAATTTTCCTCAAATTTATGATTTATTGACTCCGTCAACTTTTTTGTCTATCACATTGACGTGACTTAAGTCTAAAAAGAAAACCAATTTCAGTAAGGAAAATACCCCTTTAGAATTTTTCCAGACCCATATGATAGAAGGCTAGAAGACGGGAAAGTCAACGACATTAACAAATTTAGGTAAAGTGATAAGTGATAGCAGAAACTAAATTTTGGAAAATAAAAGTGAAAGAAAATAAATTTTGACTGTTTACTGTTTATCATGCGGACATCTTTTTAGGGCATATTTGGCGGTATTTTTAGAATTGTCAAAAACGTTTTCAGATTAGTAAAAAAGTGCTTTTGGTATTGTTTAGTAGAAATATACATAAGTGCTTTTGAGTTATAAAAGCGCTTAGTACTTGCACATCAAGTGTTTTTGCATGTATTACATGTAATTTTTTATAAAAACTTGTATGTGTTTATTTGCATAACTGCTTCTAGTAAAAGAGCTACTAAATAAAAACGCTTCTAAGAAGTAGTGCCAAACATGCTCTTATTCTGATTTTCTCTTAGCATCTGAGAAATGTTTCCATATCTTTATAAACCCTCCTTATATTAATTGGTCTCACAAAATACAACTGCATGCGCATTTTATATTTGTACTATTAAGTTAGGTTGTCAATTAAGATGGGGGGTTAGGTCCATTCCATAATTTCCACTTTGTCTAGCTACCTCATTTCGATCGGTCAACATGTTGCTAGCTATATATGGAGAAAAATAGTACATGCATTAGTTGATGAGCAGTTAGCAGCAGAGAGCAGCCTACTTTTATTGACGATCCAATAAGTATATCCCAAGTCTTAAAACTAACTGATATGTCAAAAGTCTGAAACTTATTCCAAACTTTGAATTGAAAAAGAATTCATATTTCGAAGGAAATCTAAGTTGCCTGAATCCACATTAATTTGTCTTTTATTCATTGGTGTAAGCCTACGTAAGCCAAGCCAAGCTAGCTATCTATCCTATGTTAATTAATAATTTAATATTATGTTCAACTGGAAATTTCCATTCAAGTCTTTGTCGGTAAAATCGCTGGTGATCCCCCGTTGCAACAATTTATGTAAGCAACCACGTATCCAATGACCTGAGCTCAAATTGAATTGCTTTGCTTCGCAACTAATCGGGTAAAAGTAAAACCTACAACTACGGGAATTGATATCTACTATTAATAATCATATATAAGATCAAACTTCAAACCCTAACACATTATTTATTGATGATAACCTACAACCACTACGGTAATTAATCATAATTTTTAGCATCTAATTCTACATGGTCAAAAATCTGCACCCTCATCATCTTCACACAATCCAAGGCAATCGCATTTTAGACCGAGTCAAAATGTTCTCATTATTACTTTCTCCAAAAAACCAAAAACACAGCAGCAGTATAGTGATTAATGATCTAAAGACCGCGATGTCCCAATAACATTTTTTCATTTATACTTAAATAATATTATCCATATGTTTTCTTTTTTTTAAAAAAAAAAAATAGTTCATCACCTTATCTTTTGATAATTTTTTTTTTGTTTATTTATTTTGCTTATGTTGGGAACTACACCTACGTGGATTTATAATTCTATATAACTATCTTTTCAATATGAATGCCAAATGCCAAATTATAAAAAATACCATACCTTTTAAATATGAATCGAATAGAAGCAAGGGGGATTCGTTGACAGTTAAGAATAATTAAGTATCCCTTTGTACCACCTATCTATTAATTAGGAGTTGAATTTATTGAAGAAATCATATATACATAGATATATATATATATATATATGAGAGTAGATCGAATAGAAAACGAAAAAACAACCAAAATTAATTATGACTTTAAGTTTGAGTGGTATTATTCTCATTCCCACATTCCCATTCATATTTCCCCATCACCGTATTTTCAGTTCCCACTCTTAATTAAATTTTTGGGATAACATGTATTTTCAACTGCTCGACAAGACAGCAACAAATTGATTAAAAATCCATCTACCACCCACCCATGGCCCAGCTCGATGGAATATGCAACACAAAAAATAAAATTATGATGATGACATGGGCAGTGAAGGTGTGTGCCTATATAAAGAAAAATACTTGGATTTTCGTCTTTCACAATAAATTATATTTTAAATTTCAACAAAATTTTGTGTTGTTCATTTGAACTAGACTAAAATAATTGAGAATTTAGACTAAAATAAACTTAACTAAAGTTCCATAATTTTGATTTGATAATATTTTAAAACCTCAAAAAAATAGAAATTTTGATAAAATTTTTGAAATTTAATTCTTTTGTCTTAAATAAGTTATCGAAAAATGGAAAAATTTCAATATTACATTAGCACCATGATGAAACTATAATTTTTTGCCGCCTTTGATCAGGATAAGATTGGTCCTGAAGCCAAGCATTGTCCCTATATAAATACAAGGCATTAGTGCAGCTGGACATCAGCAACACTAGACATCGATAACTATCTTTTTCCTCGTACGGACGAATTAAGTGTTAATTTGGATGGCAAAGATGGTAATTCCTGAGGTGACACTCTGTTGCGATGGTGAGAATAGTACTATAAGCATGCCAGTGATCGGCATGGGAACTTCATCGTACCCACGGGCTGATCCAGAAACAGCCAAGGCTGCAATTATTGAAGCCATCAAAGCCGGCTACCGCCACTTCGACACCGCCTCTGCGTATGGGTCAGAGCAAGATTTAGGTGAAGCAATAGCCGAGGCTTTGCGTCTCGGCCTCATCAGCTCCAGGGATGAGCTGTTCATCACAACCAAGCTCTGGGCCAGCTCTGCTCAGCGGGATCTTGTGCTGCCTTGTGAAAACGAAACCAGGAAAATAATACTTGAAGAAAGAATAATCTTTTTCATTGATTTACCAAATGTCAATGTACAGATATATAGACTTATACAAA
>QANT01000143.1:0-22689 GCA_003254885.1 Purshia tridentata
AAAAAATATGTTGTTGAATGTTTGGGCAAAAAAAAGAATAAAATTTTAAAAGGTTGACATAGTGTCATACCATACCGTTTCATACCAAATCCGTAGAACACTGGTATGGTATGGTATCATTTTTGAAAATGTCCATATCATACCATACCATACCAGTTAAAAGTTTATGGTATAGGATAGGTATAAGGTTCATACCGTACCATGTCATACCATGCCCACCCCTAACGAGGAGTTTACTCGGAGTTTTTTTTTTTTGGGTGATCGAGTCTATTTGGAGTTTGGCGTAAGCGTAAATGAGAGAGAGAGAATGCTAAGAGAATTTCATTTTTTTTTTTTCGGCCAAAGGAGAGAATTACATTTTAACCCAAAATAAAGGCGCAAGGACAAGGGTCATATTCTTTGGGCCCGTTTGGTTCAAGTTTTGGAGTCCTGGGAATGAGAAATTAATTCCATTCCTACGTTTGGCAAGTGCAGAAAAGAGAAATGGTTTCCTAACTCAAGGGAATCTGATGCCTTTATTGGGGGGAAAATGATACCCTTACTTAAGTTTGGGTTTTGTTTTTCCCCTCTTAGGAAAAAATTTATTACTTATTATATTTACTAAACTAACCTTAATATTTTATTAAATTAATTAAAATAAATATTACTTTTGTTTAATAAATAAGGGTATAATTAAAAAATTATTTCTTTTTTTCTTACACAAATCAAACAATAGAATGGAAATAAAAAGAGAATTAATAATTTACTTTTTTAATATTACTAAAAGAATATAATCTTATATTCTATTTCCTTTAAAAAAGATGGGAATATAATCTTATATTCCATTCCTTTTAAAAAAAGCATAGGAATTAGAAATGAATTCCACGTTACAAACGGCCCAAAGAACTAACTTGTTCTTATTCAACGAATCTTAAACATCCCTGTAGTCGTAACTCGTAAGCAGGCTGTAACTCGTAACTGTAGGTTCCATCTCTATATCAATATCTCTCACAGTCACTCTCAAGTTCTCAACTAAGACTCAAATTCGTCACCGAGAAGAAGAAGAGAGATGGCGGACACTCTGAGCGCTTTGAGGTCGTTAATGGCAGCTCACTCTCCGCCGCTTGATGCGTTAGTTGTACCTTCCGAAGATTACCACCAGGTCCTCTATCTCTTCCCTCTCTATTGCTCTTAATCTGCAAATTATATGCTTTGCTTAATCAATCACTGAAATTTTGTATCTCAAAAGTTTTAATCGTACTTGTTATCCCTCACTCGATCACAACTATTATTATTTTTTTCTTTTTTTAATTTTTGAGAAATAGGAACAAGATTTATCCAATCTAGTCTCGATCGCTAATTTTCCTTTGAAAAATTGTTTTCTTTTTTCGTCGGTGTTTACGGTTTTCTTGTTTAATTTTTGTGTTGTGATTTATATTCCATTGCAGAGTGAGTATGTATCTGCCCGAGACAAAAGACGTGAATTTGTTTCTGGCTTCACTGGAAGTGCTGGTCAGTTTTGTTTTTTATTATAATTTTGTTACGATGCTATTTGAACTAGATTACTTAAAGTTAAATTGACTACATCTCTTTGTCATGCTAAATTGTGTGTCGAATTATGTTCAGGTTTGGCACTTATAACGAAGACTGAAGCACGGCTTTGGACAGACGGTCGTTACTTTTTGCAGGCTACACAACAACTTAGCGATCAGTGGCAGCTCATGCGAATGGGAGAAGACCCTGCTGTGGATGTCTGGATGGCAGATGTGAGTCACTGGTTATTGGTGGAACTCCCATAATTATTTATAATGTTGTAGACTCAAGAAATTCCCTTTTGAAACTGTACTATAAAAGCCATCTTTCAGTTACTCACTGCCACTAAGTTGCCTTTATAGCAACTTTGCATATTCTTATTTGTTAATTTTGCAAGTTCCTTGCTTTATTAATTGGATTTCATGATTTGTCTCTGTTAGAATCTTCCTGAAGATGCAGCCATCGGTATTGATCCTTGGTGTACGTCAATAGACACTGCACAAAAATGGGAGCTTGCTTTTGTCAAAAAACAACAGAAGTTGGTTCAGACTTCCAGAAATTTGGTAGATGAAGTTTGGAAGAATCAGCCCTCTGAGAAAACTAATCCTGTTTTTGTACATCCTTTGGAATATGCTGGTCGTTCTGTACCAGATAAGTTGAAGGATTTGAGAGAAAAGCTTATAGAAGAGAGAGCTCATGGTATAATCATCTCAGCACTTGATGAGGTGAGTTGGTGTGGTCTGTGGCTCAATCTTGTTATTATATGTTGAGAACTTCCTTGAACTTGGGCCTCTGGCTTCAACGGTTATCTTTTTTTTGTTTTTTTTGTTTTGTCATTCACTATTTCAATTTTATTGCTACTCTGCAGGTTTGTTGGTTGTATAATATTCGTGGGGGTGATGTCTCATACTCTCCAGTTGTTCATGCATTTGCAATAGTAACATCCAACTCTGCTTTCTTTTACGTGGATAAAAGGAAGGTTTCTTCTGAGGTCAGTTAAATCATATATACCTTATTTCATCATCTTCTCATGCAATATTCGTATGGTGGTGAATAATGGTGTTAACTAATCAATCAAATTGATATTAATAGATGTAGAGGTATTTACTATTGGCCTTCACCAATTTATGTATCTGTTTCCAGTAATTAAAACCTTGGAGCAATGTTGTGCTGTCCTTTATTTTCGTTTATGCTTCCTTTTTTCCATCTAAGAATGCAAGTGTGAGCATTAAAGGTTATCTGAGAAATTTGCATGATATGCAGGTAAACCATTACTTTGAAGAAAATGGGATTGAACTACGGGACTATAAAGCAGTGAGCTCAGATGCCACCTTGCTTGCATCTAGTCAGCTCAAATCTTCATTTTCAGTTAAGGGAACTGAAGCTGAGATTACAGGAAATGGTACAAACAAAGCAGAAGAAAAAAATATTGATCTCATATGGGCTGACCCTGGTTCATGCTGCTATGCTTTGTATTCAAAAATAAACCCTGAAAAGGTTCTCTTGAAGCCGTCACCTTTGGCCCTTGCAAAAGCTCTAAAGGTAGTATGCGTACTTCCTATCTAATGGAGATATCATATTGTTGATTGAAGGTTTTTAGTTCGATATATAAGCTAATGCATTCCCCATCCATATAAACATACATCAGTGCTGTATTATATATGGGGCTTAAAACTTTGATCATGTGGTTATGCAAACATGTATGGTTCTTGGGGTTTCGTCTTCTTTTCTCTCTTTCTTTGGCAACCAGCTTTCTTTTTTCACTTATTTATAAGGTTGGAAAGTTGCTTTCTCAAAATAATTAAATGATATATTTATTTTGTATATATATTTTGTATTTTATTCATTATTCTTATATAAACTGAATGCTCTTAATTTCAGAACCCAATTGAGTTGGAAGGTTTAAAGCAAGCTCACATTCGGGATGGTGTGGCTGTTGTGCAATATCTTGTTTGGTTGGATAAGCAGGTAATTAGTGGCTCCCATTTTACCTTTAACTTTTCTAAACAATATGCAAATATACTTTTTGGTTTTCTAAGTTTGTTTTCCTGATTTTGATTCCTTCAATATCCCTAATTTTGGAAGGATATGAAAGGCCTGAAATAATGCCTGAGCTTAAAATATGCAGGTGCAGGAGATATATGGGGCTTCTGGTTTCTTTTCAGAAGGGAAGGGAACGGATAAGAAAAAATACTCGTAAGTTTGTTTTTCACACCTCTTAAGGACAAGATGTATCATGGTCTTGATATAGCCTGTTTTATAGTGTTGGTGAGATGTGAAATATTAGACAAGTTGTAGTTTTTACTTATGTGAAAGTGCACCGTTAGATACACACAAAAAAAAGTGCTTCCAGTATCATTACAAAGAAACCTACACATAATGGCATAATCTTGAATACTATGATGATAACAATACATAGTAAGCTTTATATTTTAGATTTTCTGCATCTAGTGCAAAGAAAAAAACTGTTTTTTTCCTATTGCATTCACGATCATCCATTCTGCTCTTGACTTTCTTGCAGTTGATGCCTGAAGATCTTAGAAGTTTTAGTTTCTAAATATATGCTAAGTGGCAGAAATTTTTTACATTATCGTATCATATTTGGCATTTTGATTGAGTATAATATGGCAGGGAAACCACAAAAATAACCGAGGTGACTGCAAGTGATAAGCTTGAGGGATTTCGAGCATCAAAAGAGGTAATGTGAACTCTTAATATGAAAATTTCATATAATAGTAGATAAGATGGAGATATGCCTTTGTTTTGTGTGTGTTTTCTCCCCCATGCACATTTTGCTGGATTTCTTTCTATGTGTTATGTTTGAAATCATGGTTGTAACTGTGAAATGTTATTTCTAAATTAAACTTAACTGGGTTGCACCACAACATGTCCCCATGCACATTTTGCTGGATTTCTTTCTATGTTTTATGTTTGAAATCATGGTTGTAACTGGGAAATGTTATTTCCAAATTAAACTTAACTGCGTTACACCACAGCATGTCGGGAGTACTTACAAGAGGGTTCCCTTCCGCACTTTTAAAAATCTTGCGATAATTGGTCACTGAATAATGAAATATGTACTGCAATTTATTATGCATACTTGTATGTATATCTACCTCCCTGTATGTTTAGGTTGTTTGACGTGATATGGATCTCCTGCTTCTGTTATATTTGCAGAAATTTAGAGGATTGAGTTTCCCTACTATTTCGTCGGTTGGCCCAAATGCGGCAATTATCCATTATGAACCAAAAGCAGAAACTTGTTCTGAGTTTGATCCAAACAGCATCTATCTTTTTGATTCTGGAGGACAGGTTTGTCAACTATTATGAAATATTTGGCTGATATCAATTGCCAACCGATTTCATTTCTTAATTTTCTTGCAGATTCATTTAGTCACAATGCTTCATTTTTCAATTGTTAATGGTAATGGCATGGTTTCAGTATCTAGATGGAACAACTGATATCACACGGACAGTTCATTTCGGAAAACCTTCAGCACATGAGAAAGCATGTTATTCTGCAGTAAGTGCTTTTTCATTTCTCTCTTGTAGGACATCTAGTTATTTGGTACTTGAACTTAATCCAATTTCAATATTGTTGCTCCACCTCTGTTTTGATATGCTTTGAATTGCCAAAATCTTGTTCAGTTGGATTAGTTCATTCATGCATTCTGCTACCCACGATGTGTCACCCCCTACAATTTGTCTCCACCATAACCACTATTGTAAAGACTCCTGCCCTGATCTTCAGTACGGTTGAAAGTTTACAACTGTTACCAACTTCTTTCAGCTTTGTAGCCCTGTGGCACCACATTCCCTGATATTTTTTTTTTGTTTTCTGGTAGACTGGGGACCCCAGGCCCAAACCTTCCCAATGCTTATTACAACAACTGCAAACATTGCAGTTTACCCTTGCACAAAATCACCACCCTATAAAGGAGCACTATTCTAGTGATCATTTGGAATAATGGTTTCATCTGCATCAGTCTACACAACCTCTAACAATTTGTCAATAAGAATCTGAGTTTATTTGAACATCAAAATTTTAAATGTTGATACAACTAGACTATTCCGGTTGATTTGGATTTGGGATAGCACTTTTGTGAATGGGAATGCAGGCTCTCAGAATAGAATTTCATTATTTTCAGAATTTTTCTTGTTATCATTTCTATCATATCTATTAAATGAATTCAGATTCACAATGGTTTTGTCTTTTATTGTACGTATATAGACTGTAATCCCCAAAATCCCTTCAACCTAATCCTTATGTTAGGGTCTTATGAATTTGCTTGATTTGCTGCATTTGTGCAGGTTCTCAAGGGCCATATTGCTCTCGGGAATGCGCGATTTCCCAATGGAGTCAATGGTTATCTTTTTTCTTTCTTTCACATCTAAATGAGATGTTTCAAGTGTATATAGATTTGTCTTATTTGAATATATTTTACATCTGCATGCTTTTTCACAGGTCATGCCCTTGACATTCTTGCTCGAGTTCCTCTGTGGAAGGATGGTCTTGATTATCGACATGGTACTGGCCATGGAATTGGGTCTTTCCTAAATGTTCATGAAGGTACACTGCTCATTCTTTACTCTCCAGTATATAGTTTGATATGAGCTAATTAATGAATTTTCCATTTCTTACTTCCATTTGCACTGGTTGAGCAGGACCACACTTAATTAGTTTCAGACCACAGGCTCGAAATGTCCCACTGCAAGCTTCCATGACTGTAACAGATGGTTAGTATTGTGGTATACTTTTTTTTTTTTTTTGTTGATTAGAAGAATTTCCTCTTTTTTTTTTGTGGGTAATAATAGTAATATCATGAAAATATTAACTCCCTCTTTACTGGAGGATAGCCATGTGGGTTGTCCTTCATTTCTAGAATGTTCTAAAACCAGAACCATTACAATTTTTCTTGTACTGCATGAAACTGCATTTTTCAGAACCTGGATACTATGAAGATGGGAATTTTGGTATAAGATTGGAGAACGTGCTTATAGTCAAGGAAGCTGATACAAATTTCAACTTTGGTGACAAGGGTTACTTACAGTTTGAGCATATAACATGGGTAAGCTTGTTTTTGCCTGTAGTAAGCCATGACAGGTATCTTATGAGATTTTACTCTGTATTATTTAGTTGTATTCATGTAAGATATGACTTGCACATAAAACTTTGGATATGAACTGAAATTGTGCATGAATTATATTTGTCACACACTTCAAGTTGACTTAACTGGCTTAAATTCTTGGTATTGTTCTCCTGATGAATGCCATACGTTCATCTCATTTAAATTTTGTTTAAACTAACCTAATCCTCCAGGAAATTGCCCTTGGTTCCAGTATGAAACAGTCAACTCTAGAATGCAACTAACTGACCAGGAAAATTTTCAATTTCACCTTTTCAATTCTTTTTATGTTGCTTAATTAGCTTTATGTTATTTAATGCTTAATTTGTTAGTTGTTCTTGATGCTACATGCACTGCCTGGCGTTAATGATTATTACAGCCCTTTTTTTGCACTTACTTGATGACTTTATAAGAGTGTGAGGATCTGTTTTCAACTTTAAATAAGTTTAAACAAATTGCCTATCAATGGTAGATCTAGCTACCACTTTTTCTATATTTGATGTTTTGTTCTCTGTCCAGGCACCATACCAGAGAAAGTTGATTGACTCGAGTCGTTTAACACCTGAAGAGTTGGAATGGCTGAACACTTACCATTCGAAATGTGGGCAAATTCTGGCTCCTTACTTGGATGAATCTGAGAAGGCATGGCTGAATAAAGCCACTGAACCCATAATTGCGTGAACCACGTCTCCCTTCTCTCAGAAGAGACAAAGTTGTGAGCTTGTTATATGTGCATATTGACTTAATAATAGAATAAAAATGCATATTGTGTCTTTGGAATCATTAGTATCTCACGATCTGTTTTTATAATTTCAAGATCTAATTGGAGACTTACTTCCTTCTTTTGGATATGATCTTTGCTTAAACATCATAGTATCCAATAATGCATTTTCAGATTCCGTAGGCCTCACTCATTGTCTTTGGCCATTCTAGACAATAAACTATAAGAGGAACCACCCTTACAAGGAAACTTCACTGCACTTTTTATAAACACATTTAATTACATTCTTTTACGTTACACACTCAAGAAGCAGGTTGACAATTAACAAAGCAACAAAACAAGCACCTAAAACAGTGGTCGACGAGCCTCTTATTTAGTCCCAATTCGATGTTTGGTAATCACGCAGTGTAGCTCATTATGCTGTTTCAACTTTCTGGCGTAGGCTGTTGATCTTACATAGCTTTGCCAATTCAGAGAGTGTATTGAAAGAAGACCCTCCTTCACTCATAGCTTTTTCCCCACTCTTTTGAAGCTCTTTGGCTCTCGCCCTCATTTCATCCCCTTCTTTCTTCTCCACAATTTTCCTCACCATCATCTCAATCTCCTCCCTCCTTACCACCCTTTTTGCCGGCAAAACTTTAGGCCGTATTGCCACTTTCAGCTCCTCCACTAGCATCGTCGCAACCATCTTCTGCTCCGCATAGAGTGGCCACACTATCATCGGCACACCCATCATTATACTCTCCTGCGTGGAGTTCCAACCACAATGTGATAAGAACCCTCCAACCGATTTATGAGCCAAAATCTCCAACTGAGGTGCCCAAGTTGAAACCACTAAACCTTTGTCTTGAGTCCGAGTCATAAACCCCACAGGTAAGTAATCCGAGATTTGATTCCCTGTGTCGCCGTCCTTGCTTGGTGGATGCACCACCCATATAAACCTCTGCTGACTCAGCTCTAATCCCCAAGCCATCTCAATGATCTGCTCAGCTGAGAGGACCCCACCACTCCCAAAGGAAATATAAATCACAGACTCGCTGGGTTGCGTGTCAAGCCAAACCAATGCCTCGTTTCTTGGACCGGCCTGTCCGGCCGGTCTAATCATTGGACCAAACGTATAGACCGGAACCTTAACAATCCGATTCCACTCAGGGTCCTCTCTCAGTGCCTTAAGAGTTATTGGCTCCAGATCTTCCCACGTGCTCAACAAAATCCCATCACTCATCGTAACTATATCCGACCCAATACTTACAAAGGACTCGTATTCGGGATCCTTCCGGTTCATCATCGGCTTAACCACGTCTTCGGGGCGAACCGGCGTGCAACCCGGAATCTTGAGCGGTTCAGTTTGATCCATGTACTCTCCCTCCACCTCCTTATCGAGAATTGGCGCGTACAAAAGCAGGGCGAGTGGCCAGGCGCACGTCACTTGCACGTACTTGAGCATGTGGAACTCATCTGCGACGGTGAGCGCGGCGGTGCCGAAGAGATCGACAACCATAGCGGCGGGCTTGATCGGTGTCATGGAGGCGATCGCGGACCGGAGAGAGGACCGGACGTTGCGCATGATGGCCGGGAGCTGAGTGAAGACCGAACCGGCGGCGTTGACGTGGGTTGATGACGTGTCTGGTGGTGGGAGCTCGATGACGTCGATGAGTTTTGAGGAGGCGGCGGATTGGATGACTTGGGATTGTGCAGGAGAGGTGTTTGTCGAAACGACGACGACGGTGGCGCGGAAGTTGTGGTGGGTAACGAGGCAGTTGGCGAGTTCGAGGAAGGGGATGAGGTGGCCCATGCCAGGGCTAGGGACGAGCAACATGTGTGGTTTCAAGCTGTTGATCTCCATGGAAGTCGTGATGTTAAGCTAACAACTTAATTCTTCAAGGATGAAAAGCTATGATATACAATGATTGTGGCATATTTAACTTTAAAATCATAAAAGTAGGTGGACACGGATCGGTTATCTGATCTACAAATTATTATTCATATCTAATTCATAATTTGTGGTATAACAATTTTCATATCCATATTCGATCTATAAATTCGGATATCCATAAAATTGAATCGAATAGAATCGGATAACGGATAATATCCAAATAATAACATAAAAATTATTTAGTAATTACATAACATAAAAATTATCCCTCAAATTAATTCAATAGTTACATAATATAAAATTTCGAAATTAAAACAAGCCTAAAACATAACAAGTTTCTACTTTCTAGTAGTCCTAACTATATACTATATATATTTATAATTTTTATAATAAATTTTATTGTCAAACTAATTTAAAATACTCTAAATTAAAATTATATAATAATATAGATAGTTTATAAACTATTTGGTATTATAAACTATAATAGGGGTTTTGATTTACTCTGTAATAGGAATTAAACATATACAAACATATATAAACTATATAAAAATTTAATATATATAATTTACGGATCGGATCAGATATATCTGTGGTTTTCAATATTGATATCCATATCCGATCCACAAATTGCAGATCAGATCAGATCGATATCCACAAAGAAGAAAGTGCGGATTGGATCGGTACAATATTCACAAACTGTAGATCGAATCAGATCGGTAAGCGAATTTTCAATATATTTATGTACCCCTGTATAAAAGTGGCCCAAAAAAAAAGAATATATAATTGTTGGACTAGCATAATTAGAAAAAAAAAAAGAAAAAAAAAATAACGTTCTTTATCGGCAATTAGTGAGCCATTGACAGTGGTTCACCTGTTAGTCTCAGACTACAAAGAAAAAGTACAGCTGTTAGTCAATAACAAGTAGTATCACTCACACACGTACACTTATTCTTAATTTATTTTGTAATTGATGACTTTATAAATATTTATGTGCAATACTTTTTGGTAATATACTAATATGACGACAAATCAAACACGAAAAATTATACTGGGCCTAGATACTCAGTAAAGCTCTCAACTGAAAAGACAGAAATGGGAGTAGAGAGTAGCCCATAACTTGCCAATCACCGATTCACCATGCCATGCATGCTCCTTGTATTTTGTGCGATTAACATGCCAAACCTTGTTGCTTTGTTAAAAATAGAAGAAACACAGCCCTTTTTACTTTGTCGGTTGAGAACTAACTTTTTAGCTAACTCAATTATTGCCCTGAACCATGAAACGACACCGTATTCTTCCATCTTCCACTCTCCTACGGTTCTACCAAACCCATCACCAACATTTCATTCATCATAGTGCTTTCTCATAAGCTGATTCCCATTGCCCATACCCGAAACCCAGAAACCCAATACGCGACTCAGGCATTGGGAGGTCGCCTAGCCTTGAGGCGCGTTCAGCGATGCCTTTTGAAATACTGATCTCAACTGATCATTTTTTCTCTCATTTCAAAAAATAGAGATGAATTTCACTTCTATTAATAGCACAAATTATGATAAGTTTAGATGACACAAATAATTTTCATGCAATTGTATTAATAAATGGATAATGCTTGGGTTCTCAAGCTTGAGGACTCAATTGTCATCAAAAGCTGAGATGGACTAAACTTGAAGACCCAAGCATTATCCTTAATAAATTTCTCCAATTTCTCCTGTAACATAATTTTTAATAAGAAATTTTTTTTTTTAATAAGGTATATTAGATTGATCAATCGCTGCATACCCAATGTACGTGGACCCTGTTTACCTGGCGACGCAATATTAAGAAAAGAATTAATATACACTCATACAAAATCAACACGAACCCCGCCCCGCGTCAACCAATCAACCAATTAACCAACCATTCTCCTTGGTGCCAGTATGTGATTGTGCTAGAAAGGGACAATGAAATAATTAAATTTACGGTTCAATGCTACATGTATATCTATGTATATAGCATATGAAGTGCTTGTAGCTAGCAATATATTCGCTCAAACTGGAAGCTTCCAATTTGTTGTTACTCGTGGTTTGTGTAATATTTGTGTAATGTGGTTACTCTCACAATGGTGACTAAGATAGCACCTTGCTAGTAGCTACCTCATGGTAGCATCTAAGGGCTCTTCTTTCAGAACGCAAGGGGCATTGCTTTGAGTCGACAATTCAGAAGTCCACTCTAATTAAGCTGTCAACTGATCGATTAATTAACAACCTTAATTGAACCAGCCACTTTGACGTGGTCATTCTCATTCATATTAGCCAACGAGATACGAGGATCGCACGTTCAAAACTCTTTTAAATGGACTATTTAATCAAGAGATAATATTGTTTACTTTTACTGAAAACAGGTGTTATGAGTAATTAACTCTACGTTAATTGACTATAGTTTAAAATAAAATTAATTATTTGTACCGATCACAATAGCATGCACATGTAGTTTTCATTAAAAATTTACACAATAATTAATATATGGTTATACATTATTTGACACACTTGGTATGCAGATTTAGAGTTTGAAAATGGTATAAGATTAATTTTAATTTATTCTTATATATGTTTGGTATGAAAATTATTAGAATTATGTTACATTTTACATTAGTTTGAGATATCCATAAAAGAGAGAATTTGAAACCTTTGTACCACGTACAGTGATATACCATTATCTTAAGTGGAACAATATATTTCTCTAAAATTTATATTCTAATTAAGCACCAAAAAGCTCAGTAAAGAGAACGAATTAAGAAAAACTGAACAAGCTGGGTTGTTACGTATGAAAGCAAGCAAGCTAGTAGAAGAAAATTAATATTGATACAAGTAGAGTTGTACACACATGAATGAAAACACAAGTAGTTGTGCAGCACATGCATGTACGATCTTTATGCATATCAAAATGATAAAAATTATTAACAACCCCAGACAGAGACAAGATAGCTAGAATAACACAACACAATTAAGATGCAAACATCTTCCGGATCAAGTGGCGACATGCATGGAGCCGCCGTTACCACATTGCGTGCACAGTTGACTATGCTTTGCGAACTGAGAAAGGGCATTATGAGACGAACCGCCTTTCTCCAAAGCTTTTGCAGCACTTGATTTGAGCTTCCTGGCTGTTTCTCTTATCGCAAACCCTTCTTTTTCTTCCATGATCTTTCTCACCATTTCCTCTATCTCCTCCCTCTCCACCACTTTCTCCCAATGAGGAACTCTCGACCTCACCGCCACCCCAAGCTCCTCCGTCAGCAGCGTCGCGTTCATTCTCTGCTCCGCGTAGAGCGGCCAAGCGATCATCGGCACCCCGTTGCTCAAACTCTCTAGCGTTGAATTCCACCCACAATGGGACAAAAACCCGCCAACGGCTGAATGGCTCAAGATGTCAACTTGCGGGGCCCACAGAGGTATAACCAGCCCAACGTCCTTGGTCCGGTCCAAGAACCCCCTGGGCAGGTACCTTAATGGGCCGTCTTCACCACCCCCATCACCACTATTCCCCGCCGTAAAAAAGGCGGCATCTGCAGTTGTTACTGTGGGGGTGCGCACCACCCAAACAAACCTCTGCTGACTCATCTCCAACCCCCAAGCCAGTTCGCTCATTTGCTCGTACGACAAACTCCCGCCACTCCCAAACGACACGTAGATCACTGACTCGTTGGGCTGCTTGTCCAGCCAATCAAACACCTCCCCCCTCGAACCAGGCCCTGTCACCTCCGGCCTCATCAGCGGCCCAATCGGAAAAACCGGCACCTTCGTAATTCGGCCCAGGCCCAAGTTCTCGTCTCTAAGTGCCGCAAGAGTCTTCGGCTCTAGTTCCTCCCATATGTTCGCTATAATCCCATCGCTAGTTGGGACCCGACCCGAAAGATCCACGAACTCGTGGTATTGCTGGTTGGTCCGGTCCAGCATCCCGTCAACGACGTCAACTTGAGGTAACAGTTCCCTACAGCCCGGAATTTGGATAGGGGCTTTTTGGTCTTTGTACTCTCCTTTCACTTCCACATCAAGAGTTGGAAGATAAATCATGAGCGAAATAAACCATGCATTGGTAGCAACGTAAACGTACTTGGGAATCCCCAGCTCGTCCGCAATGGGTAATGATTCAGTGCCGAAGAGGTCCACGATAAGCACGGTGGGACGGAACGACATGTCTTGTAAGAAGGACCGGAACGCAGGTCGTATTTCCCGCATCATTGTTGCGAGGATTGTGACGACCGCCGCGTCGGGAGCGACGAGGCCCGAGATGTCGGGCGGGGAAAGTTGGACGATGTGGCAGAGGTTGGGGGACGCGGCGGATTTGAGGAGTTGGGATTCGGCCTCGGAAGTGTGGGATGGAGCGACGAAGATGGTGACGGCGAAGTTTTGGTGTGTGACAAGTCGTTTTCCCAGCTCGAGGACCGGGATGAGGTGGCCCATGCCGGGGCTGCATAGCAATGCTGCATGTTGGTGCTTTGAGCTCATGATCTCCATGGATATAGAGGGTTTGGATAATAGAGAAGAAGAGGAATCAAAGGGACAGTAAGTGTGGCGTGCTTGAAAATCGTAACTAGGTTTTTAGGCTTAGCTAGAGCTGATCACCATGCATGTGATATGAGATGTACTGGGGTTTGGGGGTAGTGCCACACATAAATAAGTAGTACGATATGCATGACCTGGAGGTTTAGGGTTTAAAATATATTTAAAACTAAACGGGATTATTAATTAATTAGAGTTAACGTGAACAAAGATACGATTAAGACAGTCTTATATATTATAGTGATTTGGTTGACTAATTCATGCATTGTACAAAGAGATGCACCAATAATTAGTTTTATGTATATTAAAGAAAAGACGAGCACTATATATTTATTTATTGGATAACCTTCAAGTTGGAAATAGTCGTTGATCATTATGAATCTATGAGTTTAATTTGTCTATTTTCTGACATATATATTGATCACTTTAGCATGTAAAACCTACATATTTAAGGATTATGTATGGTTTATGTCTTAGTTTAAGTACTCTAATTTTGTTATTTGATCTTGTATAAAAGATTTGAGAATTAAAATTTAATAGGTTACATTTGAGATCCCTTATTTAAGGGTGAATCGAGATCTTGTGAAACCATTTCGTATTATAATTCGACGTCGAACAAAACTGTATATTTAATTTTGACCACTTAATCTATTGTGTAAAACTTATGATGATTTTTCTGTTTAATGCGTTTTACATAAAACTCTGCACTATTGCAATTAAAGGCCGGCCAATAGGCACTATGCTGCCTTTTCGCAGCGCAAATGCTCTAATATGAAGAAGCCTGTTGTGTATCATATAAAGAAATACCTCCTCCTTTTTCAATTCAAATCTAAACATCAAACCACCAAGTTCACAAATTCAGTTTAATTATGATTATAATTAGTTAACATATACTAATCACAACTAATTTAATTAGTTTTAAATTGGGTTTTAAAGATTGGTATTACATATATTATATATGTACAATTAATCTATTCTATGCGAGATTATAAGTCACAATACATGTCTCTGAATAACTATGTAAAGCTTTCTTTTTTCATAATACTATTTATGAAAAGGTTCTACAGTTATACTTACATAATCTACCAGTTTCACGTACTCATGACATTATCTTCATGTATATTGCATGTAGCACCATGCTTGATAATATGATATATGACACGCCACATCATGGAGTAAAACAATTATGTAAATTAGATCATTTGTAAAGTTAGCATATATTACTCTTTTTTTTTAAAAAAAATATATGCATATATATTATTCAATTCCTTGATTAATTGTCAAAGGTATACCGTATACGGGTACCAGTTTCATTCAAAAACGTTTCATGGCACAAACTACACCGTGGATTGTGTAAGAAAATTTACAATTGTAATATCAATGATAGTTTGTACGTAATTTATGCAAGAATATTCACAACCAATTCCAATTTTTCATCGCCATACATATATATAACTCAGCTCTCCCAAGTTATCATCTAGCTAGGTAGGTCTGTAAATTAGTATTTCTTTTATTATATTAGAGATAGATAATCGAATTATTATTTAGCCGCATCTTTAGCCGCCATGCACCGAACCAAACGTCGGTGATTGCCAAAAACACGGAGTTCTTTGTCCCCTTACCAATTTGTATAATTGTATGCATATTTTATTGATTTTGGATATTTTATTATGTGACGGCCGATAATATTATATATGTACATGCTATGTCAATATAATGTCACAAATTTATTTAAAATATAAAATGTGTATAATAATTTAATATATAAATTATAAATCTTAATAGGTTACTGTTAATAATTGTATATGTGTTATTATTTGAATAAATTTGTAATTACCACATCTACATGCTAATCCCCATACTAAACAATGTTATACCATTAAATATAATAATTTTTCATTTTATCTCTCTTATAAAATAATCTCAAAGTCAAACTCGAGATTATAAGAAAACTGTGATTGTCGTGGCACCCCAGCCAACAGTGATGTTGCCAACCAAAGCTAGCTAGGGAAAATCCATCTGTAAACCTCCCTGTATCCAAGACAGTGATCGACCCAAAATTATAATTTCTTGATGACTAACAACTAATAAAAAATTGGACGAATAAGTACAAATTAACCTTCAAAACTTTCAGATCGATATATAACATTAACATTTTCATTTGATATAGTTTACAATTGTTCGATTGATAACATTTTCATTTGATATCGTTTAAAATTGTTCATGGTTTGAAAATGTTGGATGATAAACTTATTATCGATAACATTGAATATGTCTTTTCCAAAATATAAATTTAATCGAACTATCATTCATCGGACCATCAAATTAATTATGTAACATGCTTAAATTAAAACAACTTAGCAAAAGAAAAACATGAATTTGATGAAGAGCATATATTCCTCTATAAACTACTATTAACTCGCATAATTCATGGTCAAAGCAAGAAATTAATTAAAATCTTATTTTTTGATACCTAATCAACAAACACATGCATGCATAGAGTCATAATCGAATCATGATCCTCCAATGAAAAAAATAATAATAATAATGATCCAAATCACAAATTATATATAATCAAATATCTAAAAATCCTATATATATAAGTAAAATGGAATCATTACTCATATACCGCCTTAGACAATTACTAGTAGTAGTACATGTACCACACAAATGTTCTCAAGGGGAACGTTTGCCCAGCAGATGTCAATCATCAATCATGGTTGACCATTCAAGGCTAAACCCAATAAACAAGGTAATAGTAACTTTGAAGGCATTAATTAATTAATTGCCCTTAGACACTTAGTTGGAGGCGCCTGCAAATAGACGACGATCAAGGCCAATTTTAATTTAAAGCTAATAAAAAACATGTTGTCAGTACTCAGTACAACAAATATGAACAAATTAAGGCCACCGATCTGCATGTCGGCTAAACAAATAAATTATTTAAAGCTTAACTTTTGATTGCTAAAAAAAAAAAAAAAAAAAACAAATAGAGTCATAATCCAAATCATAAATATTTAATAAATAAATAAGCAAAATCCATAAAAAATTGAAATTAGTCATCTGCACATAACTCCATTTCACTAGGATAAGTAAATGGTACTCTTGAGAAACTTGGGTGACATCTAAGATGTCCCATATGTAAAGGGTACCTTCTTGTTCATCACCTTCCTGTTCATCACATGGCACTTCCGCACTCAAAATCTCTGCTCCCTCAGAAACCGCTGGCCTGTTCAATAAAATATGAACAAAGGTCAAAGGGTGAAGATCATACAACAGAGACACACCAAAGCTTCATGTAAAACAAAAAAGAGTCAATCAAACGTAGCAATCTTCATAACAATTTTTTTTCTTCTTTTCATGAATAAGTGTATAAGTTAGAACTGTTTCAAGTATCATGTAATGCACCCTAGAATGCAGGAAGGTTTGCTTATGCAGAAAGTTGAGTATAACATCCAGAAAATTTCTTTCTTTTTAAAAACATATTAGAAGAATCCATAGGAAAAGAGGAAAAAATTGGTGAGCTTGAGCATAGTGGAAGCATGGCCAATACACAAAGTAATAAATCTAAATTTGACTCCCTAAACTTGGAAGATTGAAAACTTAGTTTCAATAACACCATAAAAGTGCAGATTTGGGGATTCTCCCCTGGGCATTCATTCAGTGAAAGAATGTTTTCAGAAGCATTAGCTTAATATTGCATCAAAACTGCACCATCAAGCTGCACCAAAATAGTTCTGCACCATCAAACAAATATAAAGAACTAGATGCACTAACACAGACAAACCTATTGAGGTAGAAGGAAGGATAAGATAATAACCAAAGAGGTACAAGGAAATATGAGTGCATAACCAAGACTATTAATCGTCAAAGGTCAACAAATCGTAGAGACACAATATACTCAGAGCAGGCAGGAATCAATAATTACAATTATTTGTGTCTATGACCAACTGCACTCATGATAATGGTACTATGGAGTCAATGAAATAGGTAAGTGCTGGTCCAAGAGCAGACAAAAGACCATCTCTGCTACTGCCAGCAAGCATATTTATTTGATACAATTCATACCAAATAATAATCAATCAATGTTTGTTTGCCAAACCCAAGAAGGCTTGTGTTGCTCTTGAATGCTAGAACAACGCCATCTATCCAATTGGAAACTTATGTGCCTTTACTTAGCTATCATTAGGTGCTCTATTTTTTACATTGCAAATTAGGGTATTTTTCAATTCCCATTGGTTTCAGGTTTTTCAATTCTAGAAAACCAAAATATACATATTATTTATGAACAAAAGGTGCACAAACATAAATTTTGGAAGGAATATAACTTCAAAAATAGTATATCCATACATCATGTTTATAATGATAAACTGAAAGTGTTTGCAACCCAAAGCAATATCATAACAAACTGTTGACATGAATTCCTCCAAGGAAAGGTTATGGATGTTATTACTCTCAAATTTCAAGGTCTATATGATATTGAATACAAAAAACAATTAAAAAACCCTAATATAGCATCAAAGTTCAATGAAATTGAAAATGTGAGTTTAGATTGGCATTATGTATCAAGTATTTAAATTGGACCTACATATGAACATGTGTAAAATCTTTTAATTTATATTAATATATGGGTTGAGTTGCAAAAATGCTCTTCTTAAAGGTAAGCTTCACATGAAAATTAAAAGCACCAAAGACAATAACAGGCTTAAAGGGAAAGGAAAAAGTCTACTTACAATAGAGAAGAACCTGAATTCCTCTTATCCAACCGGTATAAAGGTAGCAAGCAAGCACGTAGAGTAAAGAAACGACCAGTTGCAGCTATGATGGACCATGTTTTAGACACTAACTCAAGCCTATTGCTTTCAACGTGGTAGCTGAAGATAGAGTTGCGAGTGCCAAAGAATAAGACATCAGAATGTGGACTTATTGCATAGGGTTCAAGACATGGGGTAGGACTATAAATAGAGGAAGACTCTCTACAACGCCACCCCAATCTTTCGCAACAAATACTGTATATCAGAATCCATTCACCAGATTCACATCGATCATCATAAGACCAAATGCGAAAAGTATTTGAACTATCACGCTTAAAATAATAGAGAAGGTCCGATGACACCCCAAAACATCCCATCGCACAGGTCTTGTCAGCCTCAGGGTCAGGGAGTTCAATGGCACGAGGATTAACAGTATTGAGGTCAATGCATAAAAGTTTCCATGACATGGCTATGCTGTATAACACCCCGTGCAAGTATACAAAATGCCTGCACAACTCTAAACTTTTGAACCCCTCTGTAAATATGGGGTCAAGTTGCAAACCATGTCGAACCCACTGTCCAGATTCCGACGAGAATATGTCCAGCAGCGGCGTCGAGGTTGAGGTTGGAATTGAGGACACGGGTTCAGAATAATCAATTCGGACAACTCTGTAGTGAGGAGATTCGGTAGGGTCAAAAGCCAAGGCAGCACAAAAATGGTCAGTGGTGTGCAATGACTTTAGGTATGGCTACACTTTCTTTGGTGATGGGATTACACACATACAACTGATAAGTGCGTGACTTGAATATCAGAAGTAACCCATTGCAACAGTCGCGGTAAGCGTCGCCATAGCGCTTCTCACGTTCAAAAATCTCCTTCCGGGAGTCGAAGCGGGTGGTTTCCTTTTCCGGGTTATGGAAAGAGACATAATGTATATGACGCAAATCAGATGCCACACAGTCCACAGTGTAAAAGTAAAGACCCAAAACAGGGGACTGCGCCCAAAATCTCAGTACCCAAACATCTGAAATTATTCGATGCCATGACTTGGACACCCTCTTGCATTTCACCAGGTCCTTCTCTGATAATCTACACAAAATCTTAAACAACAAATCCTCACACAAATTCCCCATATACCAAATCTCAACTGTGCGCTGTGGTGGTTTCTCGGCAAATTTGGGAGTGGTCCTATCTTGCAGAATGAGTTCGGGCGTTATACTACGAAAGTCTGTCTTGCTTAGATCTGCCCTGACAACTTATGTTTGGCTTCGAAGTCTAGTCGGACTTGAAGTCCCCTTGTGGCCAGGAAGTCTCGACCCAACCACACAAACAAATTGGGGATGTGAAATTCATTTTATTCTCCTTTTGGCATACAAAGACAGGAATTCCATTGTAACACAAACTTCTTTCACAAATCACACCACACAAGCACAAGCACCAAACCTCAACGAATGGGGTGCAAATTTATGAATGAAGTTGGTAACCAATGTGAATTCAACCAAACTAAATTCCTTTTAGTGTATGAGTAAGTAGTTAATGGGTTTTACTTTTACAGTTAGTTACTAGGAGTATATAAAGTCTTGTACTCTCCCAATGTAGTCTCTTTGGATTTTTCCTACTCTCTCTCTCATTTTCTCAGCAATGTTATCACTCTGAATTGGATAACATAAATTTAACCATCTTGGCCATTGAAAAAACAAACAAAAACAAAATGCATGAATTTAATCAAGACCATATATATTAATCTCTTCGTTAAAAACTTTTTCAATTATTAACGTAATTCATGGTCAATCAAATAATATATTTAAAACTTATAATTTTTCATTTCTAACCAACAAACAAATAAATAGTCATAATCCAAATTATAAATATTCAATAATTAAATAACCAAAATCCATAAAAAATTGAAATTAGTCATCTGCACATAAATCCATTTCACTAGGATAACTAAATGGTCTTCTTGCGAGACGAGGGTGACATTTAATATTTGCCATGTAAAGGTCATCTTCTTGTTCATCACCTTCCTGTTCATCACAAGGCACTTCCGCACTCAAAATCTCTGCTCCATCAGAAACCACTGGCCTGTTCAATAGGGAAAAAATGAACAAAGGTCGAAGGGTGAAGAGAATACAACAGAAACACACCAAAGCTTCATGTAAACAACAAAGAGTCAATCAAACATAGCAATCTGCAAAACAATTTTTTTTCTTCTTTTCTTGAATAAGTGTATAACAGATTGAAACCAACAAAATACTAACCCTTTCGCTTATCAACAAGATCTTATTCTTCTCCATGTCATGCGAGGTTGCAAGCTTACGCTTAAAATTACCCAAGGATTCAACTATTGGCTTACACCTAATCGACTTACTATGCATACATCTACTTTCTACCAATGTTTACTCTACTCATGCCAATCATATGGGACATGCCTTCCCATTATAACATGCTTGATTTTCCATCCCCAGCATTTACTGAAAGCTTAGAAAACATAACTTAGAAGTGTTTCAAGTATCATATGCACCCTAGAAAAGGTTACTGCAGAAAGGTTTGCATACAGAAGGTAGAGTTTATACAGCATCCAGAAAATTTCTTTCTTTTTAATAAGATATTAGAAGAATCCGTAGGAAAAGAGGAAAAACAAGGTGAGCTTGAGCATAGTGGAAGCATGGCCAATACAAAGTAATAAATCTAAATTTGACTCCCTAAACTTGGAAGATTGAATACTTAGTTTCAAAAACACCATAAAAGAGCATATTTGGGGATTCTTCCCATGGCAATCATTCGGTGAAAGAATGTTTGCAGAAGCATTAGCTTAATATTGTATAAAAAAAACTGCACCATCAAGCTGCACCAAAAACTTTCGCCAATCAAGCAGCCGAAGCAAAGAGAGAACCTTTCTATAGTCATCCTAAGATGCAGTATATTCTTCGGTCCTTCCAAGGTAACACAGCACCAGAGACATTCCCAATGCCTCATAATAGAAGTAGTACATCAAATCTATGCTATAGACTTCCTACAGTTCCTATCCTTTCCACAAATCCTCAAGAAACAATCATTTTTTATCCCAAAAGCCCCACAAATTTAAGATGGCAGTGAAGGGTACTTCAAACTTTCCAAATAAGAAGTACAATGCTTGCTCCTCATCTATGGGGAAAAAACACATGTACAAAGTTTTTGAACATAACCTTTCTGAACATAACCTCCTTTCCCCGAGAAAACTCACCTGCAATCACAATAACTACTATGAAGAATGTTGTGATCAACTCCCAACTATTGCTCATGCCATTCCCAGGTTTCTACCACAATGAAAGCCCATCAACCTTTAAATCCAAATATACTAAGTATTCTCTCTTGGTGCAGCATGGGCTGAATAACACTATTCCATTTCTCCCACTAAAGCTTAAATAAAAATGTGAAACAATGTTTCAGCTTGAGCTGAAACAGGGTACAAAATCATGTTGTTATCACCTATTTTGACAGAACCAGTAGCAACTAACCCATGCCACCTTGTTTAGCAAAACAAATATATAGAACCAGATGCACTAACACAGACAAATCTAACGAGGTAGAAGGAAGGATAAGATAATAACCTAGGAGGTACAAGGAAATATGAGTACAAACCAAGACCATTAATCGTCAAAGGACAATAAATCGTATAGACACATTATACTCATATCAGGCAGGAATAAATAATTACAATTATTTGTTCCATATTTTTGTCTATGACCTACTGCACTCCTGATAATGGTACAATACAGTTAATGAAATAGGTAAGTGCCTGTCTAAGAGCAGACAAAAGACCATCTCTGCTACTGCCAGCAAGCATGTTTATTTGATACCATTTCATACCAAATAGCAATCAATCAATGTTTGTTTGCCAAACCCAAGAAGGTTTGTCTTGCTCTTTAATGCTAGAACAACGCCAGATATCCAATTGGAAACTTATGTGCCTTTACATAGCTATCTTTAGGTGCTCCAATTCTGACTTTGCAAATTAGAGTATTTTTCAATTCCCATTGGTTTCAGGTTTTCAATTCTAGAAAACCAAAATATTACATCAAAAAAAGGTGCATAAACATAAATTTGGGAAGGAATATAATTTCAAAAATAGTATATCCATACGTCATGTTTATAATGATAAACTGAAAGTGTTTGCAA
>QANT01000148.1:0-16262 GCA_003254885.1 Purshia tridentata
ATGAATTTGACTCTTTCAAATCACATTTGAAACTACTATTTGAAATTCAAACACCCTACTCTTTCTCCCTCACCTCCGGCTATCACGTCCAACCATTGGAGACCATCTTTGACAATCATCGTCGACCACCTCCAGTGACTGAACTCCGATCATCTCCTCCAAAGACCACATCTGGAAAACCTTTGACACCGATCCCTCCTTGCTCCGTGTTATATTTTCTAAAAAATAATTACAAAGTGTTGTTGCTTGGGTTCAAACCTTCAATCTTATTGGACCTTAAGAAACTCTCAACCAACTAAGCTAAAAATGTGTTTGTATTTAATTATTTATTTTAAATATTTATCCTATATTGCTAAATATATAAAAATAAAATTATATTTCATATATTTTATTCGTAATCATATGTTTAATTTCGGAGTTACTAGTTATTAAATGAACGTTCAATAGTGTGGTAATTATCGATCAAGAATGCGGTAAGTTACCCAAAACTTGATTCTGAGTTACTAATATCTTGAGCAAGATATCAAAAAATGATAACTCATCTAGAAATGCCTTTTTTGAAGAGTTATCACAAACTTTATTCAGAGTTACCAGTTCTTCAATGAATGCTCAAGAATGTAGTAACGAGCAATCAAAATTGTGGTAAGTTACCACAAACTTGATTCTAAGTTACAACATTCTTGAAGACATTTGTATGTCTGCAGTAATTGTAGAATTTTGCCCAATGCCAAACCCCCAGTCATTCTGATAGCAATAAAATTTTACGAACTCACAATAAATCTTTTGTTGGAATGTTTAAATCTAGTTAGAAAAGAACAAGAAAAAAAAAAGAACCCAACTTAGTTGATCAAAGAAACAAAACGTCACTATTGAAATTTAACGAGTAAATACTTTGGCTCATACCTTATCTGCTTATGCGTTTAGTGTCAAAGGGCTTAAGGGCTTTGTGTGATTTTTCTTCAAAGAAAATATCTCCACCCAAGTCCAAAAAGAACCCAATAAGAAAAAGGAAAAAAACAAAAAAAAAACTCTCATCATCTCAGATTAACAATGACTTCAAAAATTAAAGTCAAATCATCTCAGAGCATGGAAAGAAGGATTGATATACATAGTACTGGATAGACAGCTTATGGTCTCTATGCTTGGTTTGATTATTGATTGATATAACAAGGAGTGGGAGATGGAGTCGATTAGTTGACTAAGTAGAAAAATTAGACTTCTATTCTAAATGAGTTGGTACCGGCCTTTTCCTTTTCTAGTACGTACCTTTTTCTTTCACAACTCTTCATGTCACAACACGTAAAAAACCTCATGCGGATATTTCTCTGTGTCTTCTTCTTTCTTTCAGACCCTAGCTAATGTGGTTGGTTCGCAATCTCGGGTTCCATACTTGGGTTACCAAGCGAAGCGCTTGGTCCAGTTCTAACACTCATGTGAATAATTTTCAAAAATAACTCACATATATGATATATGTATCATGAAGAACGAATTTTCAGAGAAAAGCAAGAGCTCATTAAAAGAAATCAATTACGTAAAAATGTTTGAATCAAGCACCTTAATTCTTATTCAATTTTTCTTCACATTTAATTTAACTCTTCTTAAGATTGAATAGGGTTTTTATTGGAGTGTACTGTAAGGTTGAGGTGAGAAATTTTCACTGTATTTGGTATGAAAAATTGTAATGGAACTTTGATCAATAACATAGGTCCATATGTGTTCAGTATGTTTTGTGCTTAGAAATGACAGAACTCGGCTTCTTAAGAGACTCTTCCATTGGCTCTGCTTTGCTATCTGAATTTAAGGTCATAAAATTGGCGACCTAGTTTAGCGAGTCTCTTTGAGTGAGTTTGTCCCATGTGGCTTCTCCCTTTTTCTTTTTTTCTTTTTTTTCTTTAGGTCCAAATGAAAATACAAGCTTCGCCTCCAAAACGAATCACATTTAACAAGATCAAACTAAGCAGCTGAAGGATAATAGCACTGCTAAATACTCATTACATCTTCGGTTATGGCTTCAAATCAACTCGATTTGGTCCATCAAATCAATGTATGTCAAAATAAACAAATAACCAAATCCAGTGCATGCCAAAATAACCAAATACCATGCAGTAAGAGGCGGGCTTCTGCACGATAATTTTTCAAAATTCAACAGCAATTGCCAGGACCTTTGGAGTATGGTTTATTAATTCACTTAAGCAAAGCTTTTGCCACTCTGATTAACTTATTAGGACAGTGACTACCATTTGTAACTAGAGAAAAGATGAAATAAAACTAAGCAGATAAACATCACTGGGAAATTTTGAGTTACAAACTTTTACAAATACAGCTTTCAGGAATGGAGCAGTGAAATCGGAGAAACATGAGTTCAAAAGTGCTTTTGGTTTTCTTTCTTCAAAATCGAATGAATTTGAAGAATGATATTAACAGGTTTAAATTATTGCAGTCTGGACTGGAAAAACAAACAAATCCATTCCAACCCAGATTCTTTCTCTTGAGATAATTCATTTTGTTTAGACCAAAGTACCTTTTGGTCCTAGAAAAAGCATTTTGGAAGAATCAGTGACTGCCAGACTTAGCTCCAACAATAGACGGAGCTGCACCTCTGGTTTCCTTGACATATGAAACATAGTCACTGTGGTGCATCGTATATAATGAGCTCTGGTAGCGAGTCAATCGTATACGCTTTCGAAGTGACTCAGTGATGGTACCATTATAACCAGCTTTCCGCATTAATGAGTCGATTGCTTCTATTTTTGTCCAGCCTGGAACCAAAGCACAACAGAATAAGAAACTAAAAATTAGCCAAACATAACATTTTACAGAAAATTTGGATTGATTGTGAGAATTGAAACCCACACTTCATAGTGTACCTTAAACTTCATAAAAAGACATATCCACCAACAGAACCTGATTTTCAAAATGAAATACTAAAAGAAGAAAGATGTTTGCAAGCACATTTCTTTTTAACCTCATACCTGACTCTGTTGCAATACATGGCAGGAAGTACATGGTTACTTCTTACCCTGTTTTTTTCTTAATCAAACTTCTTACATTGGTCTACAATTTTTAATATCCATTAATAATCTTCTTAGGTTTTCCCTTCTTTGAATGAAGTTTTCCCGGCCAAAAAAATAAAATAAAATAACTTGAAATTATTAGTGCACAAGCAACAACAGAAACCATGATATCGGACATTAAAACAATGAAATAAGTGACTCCTTGACCACTAAATGATTTACTAAACCTGAACTTAATCCCTTGGAATGACAACTTTGGTTTATGAAAAACACTGGTTCATGTCTTCCCATGAATAGTGGTAGAAGAACCACCTGTGCTGGTAGCCAAACAGGAAAGTAAATAAGTAACAAAATATGGACAAGAGAGACATGTCCAAAGAGGAGGACGATAATGATCCCTCCTAAATTTTGAACTGATCCATTCTCTTACTCTTAAAGCCGCCTCTTTTTTTTTCTTTTCTACAGTTTGAAATCCAATTTCATAATAAAAAGAAAACCCCGTTCAACTTCTCCCCTTTCCCTTCAGATAGGTGGCCTATCTGAGTAAGGGGGACTACTGTCCTATGAACCCTGTCTCATGGCCATGGTAACCATGGCCTTTTGTTATTTTCAGAATAAATAATGTGGGGAAAAAAAAAAAGTCATTTGTAATTTCATTAACCCAAAAAAATTTGGGCAAAGAGGTATAATTAAAATCACTCTTTCCAATTCCATTTTTATCTCAAGGTCAGCTTCACAGTTGCACCACCAGAATTTTCAAGGATANATGAAATACTAAAAGAAGAAAGATGTTTGCAAGCATATTTCTTTTTAACCTCATACCCGACTCTGTTGCAATACATGGCAGGAAGTACATGGTAACTCTGTTTTTTTCTTAATCAAACTTCTTACATTGGTCTACAATTTTTAATATCCACTAATAATCTTCTTAGGTTTTCCCTTCTTTGAATGAAGTTTTCCCACAGCCAAAAAAAAAAAATAATAACTTGAAATTATTAGTGCACGAGCAACAACAGAAACCATGATATCGGACATTAAAACAATGAAATAAGTGACTCCTTGACCACTAAATGATTTACTAAACCTGAACTTAATCCCTTGGAATGACAACTTTGGTTTATGAAAAACACTGGTTCATGTCTTCCCATGAATAGTGGTAGAAGAACCACCTGTGCTGGTAGCCAAACAGGAAAGTAAATAAGTAACAAAATATGGACAAGAGAGACATGTCCAAAGAGGAGGACGATAAATGATCCCTCCTAAATTTTGAACTGATCCATTCTCTTACTCTTAAAGCCGCCTCCTTTTTTTTCTTTTCTACAGNTTTTTTTCTAAAGTTTGAAATCCAATTTCATAATAAAAAGAAAACCCCATTCACCTTCTCCCCTTTCCCTTCAGATAGGTGGCCTATCTGAGCAAGGGGGACAACTATCCTATGAACCCTGTCTCATGGCCATGGTGGAAAAAAAAAAAAAAGTCATTTGTAATTTCATTAACCCAAAAAAATTTGGGTAAAGAGGTATAACTAAAATCACCCTTTCCAATTCCATTTTTATCTCAAGGTCAGCTTCACAGTTGCACCACCAGAATTTTCAAGGATATTACTATTACTTCTGTTGAGAAGATTACTATTACTTCTTGCTCATACATTTCCAAAAGCCTAAGATTGGTTAATAATTAAGTGGGATGATTTACCTTCATGAGCAGCAACCTCAGGCAAGTACGTGGCGCTGCACCTTGTACTATAGTCTGGATCAGTAAATTCAATAATTATGCCATGCTTTCCAACCTGCAACAATTATTAACCATATAAGAGCAAGCCAAACTTTGGAAATACTTTTCCAGAGTATATCATGACCATGCTTCTTATAGATTCTATATTTACCATCTCATCATTATCTTCATACTACAGGAGATTACCAAGTTAATCTAAATAATCAAACCTGCAGGCTGTAGTGCAGCATGCAAAATAGCTGATTAAGTGAACCACTTTTAAGCAATCATTGACATCATCTATACAAAAAATTTATGCATATATTATTGATCGATTTGTTTGTGTATGTAAAAAATTCTCATAGTTTACACTCTCCCTGCCCCAGGTACAATTCACACACCAGATTTTTAAGATTAAAGATTACCTATTCAGTATTTGGGACAAGAAAGGCTAACCAAATTTTTGGTGCATGCAATGGATCACTGCAAAGCATGATAAATTAGATACGTACAAAGACTCTAACAAATATCCCAATAATGAAATAACTTGAAACTACCTCCCAGTCCAGGTAGTTGTTAGCAGTTTCATAATCAGTCAGAATGGAAACTGTACATTCCAAAGTAGGTAATTCCTTAGGTTGTATTGGGGAGAACCTACGGTCCCTCAAAGCACTGCAGACATTTCAAACAAGAAGAAAAAGAATGACTATATATTGCAAAAGAAATAAATAAATTTGATGAGATGTTCACATTAATAGGATAAACTAAAAATTAAAATAAAACAAAGAAGAGCAGTTAAAACTGTGTAAAAGAACAAGCAAAATGGATAGAATGCAGAAGATTAGAGGAATTAAAAACCTAGTCAACTCTATATTTGAATTTTTGTATTACATTTTATTGTTTCATAGCTGTTTTTTCTTATAAACAAATGGGACAAATTAGACATTTTGGACTAGATCATATCCAGAACTATTTAGTTATAGAATTCTGAAACTCCTTAAAAAAAAAAAAAACTTTCTAAATAATACAGTTTCAGAGGTTATACCTAAAACTAGTTTGGATTATCCATTATCCATAGATGGACATAAGATTATTCTCACAAAAATCTGCTTTATAATTTAAATTTAGTTATAGAATTCTGAAACTCCTTAAAAAAATAAAAAAATAATAAATTTCTAGATAATACAGTTTCAGAGGTTATACCTAAAACTAGTTTGGATTATCCATTATCCATAGATGGACACAAAGATTATTCTCACAAAAATCTGCTTTATAATTTAACTATTACTTCTACTCAAGGAATGAAAGACTTGACAGAATGCCATATGTTCCTCAGCCACTGAAACTTATGGGGCAAGAGTGTAAGAACAAGCTCTTAGGCATATTATCTATTCTAAACTCATGAAATTTCAGATCAATATTCTGTAAATCCATGGTGCAGCCACTGTCTTCGCTATGTAAATTTACCTAAAATATAACTTGTAACCTAGTTAAAGCATCCTCCTCGCATGAATCAGAGGTCCACATACGAAAATAATGCGACTAAATAACCACGGATTATCTCTGAGTACAAATCAAAAACCTTGAAAAGAAGATAATGCAAAAATACTTGCTACCCGAGCATGTGACAAAGCTGTAAGCCTTGTAGAAAAATAGCCACCTTTTGAAGGCAAGTTCATGGTTTGACTCAAATTTCCACTGGGTGGTATTCTATACACAGAATTGAAAATTTCTTGGATATCCAATGGAAAATGTTAAAATTAGCATTTCCATCATCAATCATTTTAAGGGGGAAGATGCTATAATTTGTACTAATACTGTGTAGCTGTAGTTTTTATCAATGATAAGGCCAAATTTTAATAATAGTCCCTGTAGTTTGGGTACGGGTCCATTGAAGTCCCCAGAGTTTCAATTTTTCCCACATAGCTGTCTGGCAGTTGCAATTGCAGAAAGAGCACATCTTGTGCATGAGTGGGGCATTTTAGGCTTGCACACTCTTCCAAGAGCAAGGTGTGGCCATCATTTGTTAGACAAGCACCGTCCTAGCCACACCTTCCCATACTCTATTCCCCAATCCTTAGTTTTTCTTGTGAAGAACAACTAAGACCTGATTCAAACCTTGTTTTATCCTACCACACCCTTGAGAGGTTTCTAAGATAATAAGAGTAAGAATTCTTGGATAAGATCATGATTGTGGGGCAAAGAACAGGAACATGGTGCAATAATAACAAGAATATCAAGAAGGGAGGTTCGGTCATACCTAGGAGTTTCAAGATTCAATCTTGTGACATCACAGTTAGTGTAAAGGTTAGACTTAAACAAATTTCGGATGGAAAATCACTTTCTCTAGGAATAGTAGATTCCAGAAATAATGCCACCACTATTTGAGTAAGGCTAAAAGCATCAGCAAGCATGGAATCATATGGAATCCAGACATCGGTCGACTGGCCAGGACTTAGATGCATAAGTGGAAGCAAATAATAAGTAACTAAATCCTCTAATGGCATTAAGGAAAAATTGAACACCCTTCTGTTTCTCTCAACGCTAAGTTTTTACATGATACAGTGGTACTACGTTTGGTCCATTGGAACTGTCCGTTAGCTCATCTATCCATTTTCACTTCATTTAAATCAACACAAAGATGTGTGCATGAACACAAAAACACCTGCATAGAATCTTCGTAGTCCTTAATATATAATCTGCTTTTCCATAAACACATTATCATTTTAGGCACCATCATTCATGAAATACAATAGAATTGAAAGTTACCTGCCTTGAAAAAATATAAATACACACATACACAGAGCACAAGCACATATATAGACCCTGTCAAAGAGTTATCTGAAAATAACAAAGGAAGATATTGAAATCATGCAGACACATTAATGCATGGACATAGACCAAGTGCGATATGGAAATGATCAAGATGAAAAGTACAAGATTTGTGATAATACCTGTTTAGAGCATAATCCTTGAATCCATAAATCAAGCTACGAGCTTCTAGTGTTCCTATACATCCACGCAATCGAGCCTCACAACCATTCACCACTTTCTTCCAAGTAACAAATAATGGACTGAGACAAGAGCATTGTAAATATCAGATGAGAACATTGAAAGAATCAAGGTTCTACTTTGTAAGGCATAAACCAATATAAGCGAGCATAAGTAGGCGAGCTAATAACCTAAGTAGAGGACTTGCAATTAAAATGCATCTCATCCACTCTCATCTACTCTAAACTCTCACCCACTCTGACGACTGATATGCAAGTTAGGTTCTCAACTCTAGTCCTTATCAGAATGCCATAGGGTGTGTATATAAATACATACATATATGTTAATTTATTTCACAACATGAAAGAAATTGCTAAAGGAAACATGCAATTAATGTTGCTGGATATTTCTCAAACATAACCCAAAAGATAAAGGGCCATATGATAGAAAGTATGTCACATAATAGGAGATGTAATAGTTAAGCTAAAAGCAAATCGTTCTTCTTCTTTTTTTAAAATAAATGTAACAGAATAGTATATTAATAAAAAAAATTAAAAAGAAAAATTGGAGGTACAATCAAAGTGGACTACTCGTCCACAGAAGCCCTACTCAACATGAGATAGAACATTCTTAGCAGAAAGACAGACAAAACAACTTAGCCAAAAAAAAGCCTAAGACAAAAAGTAAGATAGAAAATTTGGAGCTTCAATTAAGAAATTCATCTTATCCACCAAGAGAAATTGGCATATTGATTCCATTGAGAATATAAAAATCCCAAATTGGGCACTTGAAGCCTTTTAATGATGAGAAACGGACTTCCACTAAATGAAAATAAAGAAATACGTAAGTACAATACATTGAGGCCCTTAATACCAACATATAAAATTTTGTGCCTCTCCACTCATTCCCAATTTGTTTTGGGGATACTCCAACTTTGACATGGTATCAAAGCAAGCAATTTATCCAGGTTTGATGCTCAATTTGGCCACATGTGCCTCTCGTCCCAATATTAATTGGTTCACATGCTTAATCTTGACCACATGTGCAAGGGCATGTAGGCCACATGTGTTTGTTTCAATTATGTTACAGTTAGAGCATCCTACCCAAAACCAATTCACAATCAGTGGAGAGGCCCATAATTTTATACATTGTGATGCAACATTTGAAGTACCTAATGTGGGATATTTGTGTATATTCTTAAAAATTATGAGGGAGAGAAAGAGCAAACACAAAAACATTATGCTCCGGCATTCAAATGCTTTGAGATACACATGGTTAAAGGATTACATGTGGATGCAATAAAATTCATCTGCGAGAGAGAGAGGGACAGAGAAATTTGCATATTCATTCATAAGGGAGAGAAAGTGTGAACACAAAAGCATCATGTTTTCAGGCCTACGAATTCTCTGAGATACACATAGAAATTCTCTCAAGAGATTGCACACATCACATACAAATTTGGAGGATCACTTAAGTATAAAGACAATATCTCTATTGCTCAATGGAGAGAATTAAGCTCTCTATCAAGCGTAAATTCAAAATGTCAACTCAATGCGAAGAAATTAAGAATTTGAATATAGATACTATAAGGACTGGAAGAAATTAGCTCCCAAGTTTGCCAATGGCCTCTAGGCCCCACAACATGATGGGATGGAATGTGAGGTTGCAGGTCTGAAAGGTGCATACTAATTTTCCATGTAGTATATCCTCTTGTATGTTTAAACTTGGACAAGTTCATTCTCATAATCAGAATGGAGGTCAATCAAAGTAGCAAACTAATTGTATATCCTATCCCCCCTTAACTAGTGCTGATTTTAAACAACATGGGTTCAATAGGTGGCCTTCCAACACCACACTTACTGACCCATCCCAATACAAATTTTATTGAGTGCCACTACTGGAGCAACCACAGAAAAACTTGGGTCTTTCTTCATAGATGAAGATTCACCGCTTAAACAGCTTGAGTCAACCAAACGGACAGTTGTGCACGGATGAGCTAACTTAATTACATGAAGAATCATTTCAACCCCAGAAAAGACATTGAGACCAACTTACTTACTAAAAAAATAAAAGTTATATATTTGTATTTGAAGGAAGAAAAAATTAAATAAAAAAGCAAAATTTATACATGCAATCAATCAATGCAGTCTCAAAAAATAAAATAAAAAATAAAGAAATAATTGCATAGATAAAAGCCATACCCATTACATTTTTGTAGTCAAATTGAATATAATTAAATCGATAAAATCAATGTGTGTGTGTGTGAGTGAGAGAGACAAAAGAGAGTACTGTTCGCCGTCATCGAAGGCTGGGGGAGGAGCTTGTTCGCTGTTGTAGTGAGCGAGGAGATTGTCAAAGCAGTAAACCACCATCTCCTTGCTCGCAGTCACCATTTTCGTCTGTAATTATTAATATTATTACTTGGAATGATCGGTTCGAAATTGATCGCTGAATTGAGGTTTTAGAGAATGAATTGAACAATCAAACCTGTTTGTGTATTCCTGCAAGTTATAGATGAAAGGGAAGGCTGTGGTCCTAAAAGGCATAGATGATTGAGAGTGAGAGAGAAGAAAGTTGAAAAGGGAACTGCTCTTTTTCCTTTATGTTTTATATTATTGCTTGTGCAAATGACGGACCTCTGAGAATTAAAAACTTCGCGCCTCTTTCCCCAGAATACCCTTCACTTTTCCTCCTATTTATTGAAACAACCTTACACATTTTTTGGAAAACTTCGTGTGTTTTTATTTGCAGGTATAGGAATCAAAAACAGTTTGATTATTAAAATGTTGGAAAATTTTATTCAATATGCTGTTTTAATACCCAAATTTTTTTTAACCCCTCTCTTCAAAGTTAAACTTTTATGACTTTTTATCTTATTTTGAACAAAAATTCCTCTTGAGAAGAAGACAACAATACTCCTTCTCAATAAGAAAAGGACAACAATGCACTATTGAGAATGACGACTTTCTCTTAAAGAAAAGACCCAATAGTTTACACCCTTTCAACAAATTGACACCTTGTTGGTATATGATGTCGACATTTACTACAGCGAGTTGAATTCCGTGCGTTGACACAATGTCAATGCCCTGTTCTAAAATTTTTGGGTTGAAAATTTCTAAATCCAAAATTTCCATTTTCCAATGTCTAATACTAGTGAAGGTGAAATAGAAATCACTATAGAGCATACACAAGTAATACTTAATTGTATTTAGAAATTGAATGCAACTAACATAGGGTGATTGAATCTTTTAGTCGAATCCAAATCCTTTTTTTGGGGAAATTGTTCTAATTGAGCCATTGAGGAACTAGTGGATGCTCAAAATAGATTAGTGAGGGGGAAGCAATAATGACCTTTGAATTTACGCTGACCTATGAACTAGTGGCCTCGTTTGTTTTTTTTCTTTCTTGTTTTTTTATGAAAAAGAGGGTCATAATACTATCTATTTTTTCCACCGACCATTTTCTTTATTATAGAGAAGGTAGATTGACTAAAATGTAATAAACCAAATGACATATTGTACAAAATAGGACATAACAATTACATGAAATTACGTGCATTGCCACCTATTAAAAATACTAGCCAACAAAAAAGATTCAATATTACAAATATCCAATTTATCGGCGTTTATTTTATAGTTTAACTTCAAAATTTTAAACGAATAACCCGTTTCATACTCTAAAAAGAGATGTGATAAAAAAAATTGAGAATTTACCCTTGCAAATTGAGGATGGAAGCAATGGCAAAAAGAAGGGCAAAATAGTAAATGAACGAATCAATATTAAAGTAAATTCGGTCATGGGCTAGGCGGCCATTGACTAAAATTTAATTTGTTATAATATTTAATTTACCATTTTACAAACTCAAATTACATATTGACCAATGTGTAATTTTCAAATATTTTATTCACTTATTTGTAATTTGCTATATTTAATAAAACAATACTTAGGTCACCCCCAGGGGTACTCCAAGGTCACCCTATCTCCTAAAATCACAATTTTGGCAATGTTAGTGCATGATTGAAACCGTTCACTTTTTAAATCACATATTATAGATCATTTCTGTAAAAAATTAACTTAATCGGAAATTATGGTTATATAACTGTTGTCAATTAAATAGAAAAAAAATTAACGGTTTGGTCAAAAAATCACTCTTTAATTAGAAACCATTAATGTTTTTATATAATCAATAACAGTTATATAACCAAACGATTTCCGATTGATTTGATTTTTGCAGAGATGATCTATAATATGTGATCGAAAAAGTGAACGGTTTCGATCATACGCTAACATTGCCAAAGTTGTAATTTTAGGAGGTGGGGTGACCTTGGAGTACCCCCTTGGGGTGATCCAAGTATTGTTCTATTTAATAACCATTTTTAATTAATACTTAAAACAATAAAATTAAGCACTAACTAAGGGAAATTTTATGGATACTCAATAATCTTCTTTTTTTACCTAACACCATTTTAATATATGAATGAACAATTTTGTCCTATGGCAAAAATATAATAAAGGACATTTTATATTTAAAATAAAGTTCAAACTTCTTCTATATCTAACACTTCATTTCATCTCTCTTTTTTTCCTTCTATCTGAACATCAGCTTGACCTCTTCGTGCGTTCCTCTCTCTCACAACTAAAATTTAGAGTAATTTTTGTCTCCATATAATCCAATCAAGATAGTTTCAACAAATGGACAATCAAACATCTCTTTGGAGGCTCCAAACAAGGTATATGTATGCAAATTATTTTAAATTTTATGCAATTTTTTAGGATTCGACCATTTGTAGTGTTATGTTACGTATGATTCCAAGTGCTTGTAATATGTCATGTCATGGACCAATTTGTAGTGTTATCCATTATGGAAATCCTTGTTTACAGAAACATATTGCTGAATAATTGAATTATATTTGGTAAGCCACGATACGACAGAATATTTAACTAAACATTCGGCACCGGCCCACTGAATGCATGTAATAAAACAAGAACAAGTTTTCAATTGGGTTGGGTTTGAATTTTCGCGGCCCAAACAATGAAATTGGCTGAGGCCCAAACCTAATTGTATACACCGAACTACACCGAAATCTTTAGGTTTGGTTTGGTCTGGTTTGGTTTGGTTCGGATTTTATAGTCAATTCTACGGGCTTTGACACCGAACCTAGGCATCCGATTGTGCCCACTGCCCACCCCTATTAAATAACCCTCCCCTTAGTCCAAAAAATAAAAATCTCACACAGAGTCAGTCAAACACAGGTCAGAGTCAGACGGACAAAGAGGCGCGTCTACCACCATGTAACAAAGGTCAGACGAACAAAGAGGCGCGTCCACCACCATGACTGAACTGGATTCGCTTCCAAGCCAGAGGTAACAAACCCTTTTGTGATTTGTGGGTTTGAGACTTTGGGCTGAATTGGACAAATACTATATGCCTTTCTTGTCCTTTCTGTTTTTCTTGTTTATCCTTTTCTTTTTCTTTTTCTTTTTTTCTCTTTTTTTCTGGGTGTTCAATCTGCAACTCTAGCTTAGCTCTTTTTGTCAACTGATTTGGCTTCTTCTGTGATCTGGGTAATGAACATAATTGTTCAAACTGCAAAACTCACTTGGTTTGGCTTTTGCCTTTGTTTTGTTTTAATTTCCAACTCATCTTTTTCTTCCTTTCACAAAATGGTAACTAAAATGACCAGGATTTTGGGAATCAGGAAATTCTTAAATTACTGTTGAATTCATCTAGCCAAGCTTATGAGTTATCAACTGTGGAATTTTAGATGCATCTGAATTTGGAAAATTTTTCAGAACTAGTTGCTAAATTTTGTAATCATAGTTGTCAACTTTTCACAATATTGAAATTTTATCTCAACCCCTTAGCGCACACACACAAAAAAAAAAAAAAATTCTTAGTTATGTGAGGACTGAGAAGAGTTTTGTTTTAATTTCCAACTCATCTTTTTCTTCCTTTCACAAAATGGTGACTAAAATGACCAGGATTTTGGGAATCAGGAAATTCTTAAATTACTGTTGAACTCATCTAGCCAAGCTTATGAGTTATCAACTGTGGAATTTTAGATGCATCTGAATTTGGAAAATTTTTCAGAACTAGTTGCTAAATTTTGTAATCATAGTTGTCAACTTTTCACAATATTGAAATTTTATCTCAACCCCTTAGCGCACACACAAAAAAAAAAAAAAAAATTCTTAGTTATGTGAGGACTGAGAAGTAAATGCAATTTAGGTTGTTTATGTAATAATTGATAATAGTTAAAGTGAGGCCTTAAAGTTATTTTTCACTACTATCCATTGTTAACTAAATTTAGTCCATTGTCCGATGGAGGTTTCTGCAAGATAAGGTTTATTCATTTCTGCAAAAGAAAACAAGCAAATAATGCAAATGGTATTGGGCCTTGAAGTGACTACAAAAAAGATAAGGAGATACGTGTGGTACTCAATTTAAATTGTGTACTTTAACTTCAGAGGCTCGGGACAAGTTTGCATTATATTTTTGCTTGATGAAAACGACAATTGCATGATCAAGTCAACTTAAATAGTATTACAATATTCCTTGAGCACTTTCATGTTGTCTTGAAAATGATTAACTCATTATCTTTTTCACCACCCAAAAAAAAAAGAAAAAAGATTTGACTCGTTCAAATAATCTGTTTCTCAAAGAAAGCCAAATTTGTGCTAGAAATCAAACAGTGAATCATCCTCTATAACATATATATGATCTATGTCTTCTTTTTTCCCTTGTACACATTACATCTTCTTGTAGATCATCATTTTTTTTTTCCCTCAGGTTAGCAGAGAAAGTGGCATTGGTGACCGGTGGAGCTACTGGCATTGGAGAAAGCATTGTCCGCCTATTCCACAAACATGGTGCAAAAGTTTGTTTAGTTGATGTGCAGGACAATTTGGGTTTGCAAGTTTGCGAATCCCTCAATGGTGACCCCAACGTTTGCTATTTCCATTGTGATGTCACAATAGAGGATCATGTAAGTCGTGCTGTTGATTTCACAGTCAATAAATATGGAACACTTGATATCATGGTCAACAATGCTGGGGTCTCAGGCTCACCTTGTCCTGACATCCGCAATGCAGACTTATCTGAGTTTGAGAAGGTATTTGATATCAATGTGAAGGGAGTCTTCCACGGAATGAAACATGCAGCTAGGGCAATGATCCCACTGAAAAAGGGCAGTATAATTTCTCTTTCCAGTGTTTCAAGTGCTATAGGAGCCCTTGGTCCACATGCATACACAGGGTCCAAGCATGCTGTATTGGGGCTCACCAAGAACGTTGCTGCGGAGCTTGGGTTTCATGGAATACGAGTTAACTGCGTATCTCCTTATGCAGTTGCGACGGACTTATCTTTGGCTCACTTGCCCGAGGAGGAGAGGACTAAAGATGCCTGGGATGGTTTCCGGGATTTCGTAGGGAGAAATTCTAACTTACAAGGAGTGGAATTGACAGCTGATGATGTAGCTAATGCTGTGCTTTTCTTAGCAAGTGATGAGTCCAGGTATATAAGTGGGGATAATCTCATGATTGATGGGGGCTTCACTTGTGTAAATCACTCATTGAGAGTCTTTAGATGATGAGTAATGTCAGATGGGCTGGTATTGGCTAAATAAATTATGGCTGGAAAAAATTGGACATGAATTTAGATTTCAGGAACTTGGAAAACATCAAAAGATTCAATTTGAACGTTAGAGGTCGATCTATCAATTAATTCTGGTGCTCTTATTTATAATTGTAAAATTAGTAGAATCATCTATCATGCAATTGAATCTGAATTGTTGGGCAACAGTCTGCCCATAGAAGGAGGTTCATGTAGACCTTAAACACTCATGTATTGTTTGTTTTTTATGTTGTTGTGTGCAAATGCACTTGGATCAGATCAATTTCTCGTGAAAGCCAAATTAGGTACAATGTAGGACACGACCTATAATTTAGGGTATATTGCTAAATTTTTCCAAAAGATTATGTGGACCAACGTGGGAACCAATATCTTCTACTTCATTTAATGCTTGAGTATTTACTACACCCAAAAATAAGAAAGGAAAATGTTATGTGTCTTTTCTTTGTGCATTCTCCTTATGCCTTCTCTCTTTCTTTTGTTCATTTGACAATTTAATTTCACGATCGAAACCATTCAATATCAAGATCATCATTTATAGATCAACTCTGCAAAAAATTAACTAAATCAGAAATTGTTTAATCATCTAATTGTTATCAAATAACTAACGGTGAATTTTTTTTGGCCAGGAACTAACGGTGAATTTAACTGTTATCAAAACCATCTATTTATTTGATAATTGTTAGATAACTAAACGATTTCTAATTTGGATAATTTTTTGCAAAGTTGACCTATGAATGATGATCTTGATATTGAACGGTTACGATCGTGAGATTAAATTGTCAAATGAACAAAAAAAAAGATAAGACGCAAAAGAGAAGGCACATATTATTTCCCACTAAGAAGAGAATGATTCTCACTTAAAACATGTGGTCAACATTATGTCATTTTCAAATTAATTTATTTAACAACTC
>QANT01000149.1:0-17007 GCA_003254885.1 Purshia tridentata
TAAAAAACAAAATAAAAAAAAAACCAAAAAATCAACACAAATCATCAAAAAATCACACACATAGATCGATCCACAATTTTTATTCTTTTTCATCCATTTGTAGTAAACAAAAAAAAATTTACAACAATCAAAAAAATATTTAAAATTCTTTTTTTTGTATGGTTCTTCTTCCCCACCTAGCACCAACATCTCCCCTCTCCCAAGTCCCACCCAACCCAGCCCTTTACCCCTGCGGCCCTCAACCTACAACACCCCCTCCAACACAGAAATTTGGGTGGAGCTTTTTACAGACCCCTTTACTTGATATTAATTAAGTGCTAGCGCCCCTAAGGCTCTTCTGCTATCAATGAAATCGAAAAAAAACAAAACCCCAGTGCATTTTGTATAGATCAAGACTTGTAGCTTGATTCTTTACTCCCTCGTGAACATTATATGCCAAAACAAAGACCCAGTAGAGAGCAAACAACATATGGGTCTCCTCAATAAAGAAAAATACGAATAGATATTATTCCTTGTCCATCTTTAAGGTTTGTCTAATCAACACCAGCAAAGTGAGAGAAAATTGATTGGTACTTACCTTGGTATTATTGCTTATTGTTTTTGAGTAGATCCATCTTTCGATTAATATTCCTTTTCATGGGTTCCAAATGACATTAGTTAATGTTATTGGATTCCACATTCATATATATCAATAGCCTTTTACTTTTTGTACAAATTTTCTAATTTTGGTGCTGGGTGTAGTTGTAATTGCCGCACAGTTGGCATTGGGCTTAATTGGAGCAGCGCCATTTACATTGTTGCTTGAAGGCTTTAAGGAAGCGGTGCGCACGACTTCGAGGTTTAGATACATACTGAGGTTTAATAAGGGTAGTGCGGGGGTGACAGGACCCTCCCCGAATTCCACCCTGGAACCCGGAGTGATCCTGCGGGCATCCAATATCAAGGAAAATCCTACCGAAATTTCGGCAGAACCTCCCCTGAAATTGGACGAACCCTTTTTCTCCACGAGACCTGCAAATGCACTTCTAAGTTCCACAGCTCCTCTACCACAACCAAAAGGGGTCTCCGACCCAATTTTCAAAACCAATTATTTAAGTTTTCATTAGGTTATCAGAGCCGCGCTACAAAATTTACTAAGAAGACAAAATTTACAAGATTAATTGGTTCCTATAACTTTCAAAGGTTCGCTGGACTGCCTCGATGTCTTTGGCTCGACCGTTCCACCGCTACAACCTGGGGGAAAATTAAAACAACAACAAAGACAAATCTAATGAGATAACTCAGTGAGTGGACGGAGATAAAAGTGTTTAAACTTAAGTTATAACACAATTCATTTATTATAGTAAAAACAACCAAAAATAAGTTAATATCAAAACCTCACATCTCTCTTTGGAAATCCTCCAGTTTTAAAACTCTTTTTCTTTCTAAAACTATTTCATACAGATTTCGAATCAATGTAATAATAGAAAAGAACTTTTTGAAATTCATTTGCTGGAAAGTAACTCATAAAACCACCATCTAAGTACCCAAATAACTTATTCTTCCACTCGCACCGTCGCAACGCCGTCATACGAGTGGATTCAGTAGCCCTTGTACCGTCGCTTCGCCGTCGTACAAGAAGCCAGAATATCGTACGTGCACGCCGACTGCCCCCAAAGGGCAAGGCATCCCGACACACGGCCCAAAGCCTATGTGTGTGCCGTGATGGGTCCCAAGGACCTATATAATCTGATAACCTGAAGGGCACTGCGAAGGGTGGTTTGAAAATCCTTTTTCCATAAATCTCTTTTCGCCCATAAAACACATAACCTTTCCAAAACTGGGAAATCATTAAACCGACTATAAAATCTTTTTCAATACCCAACCCTTGGTACGAAACCCATTGAAATCCAGTATTTTCTCAAACTCAAACATGAAAACATTTTAAATTCCTTTTGTCTTGCCGAGTATGAAATCCAAAATAGCTACTCAATATCCAGAATTTAAATCAATACTTATTCAAGAAATCCGAAAGCCAAACTTATGAACCAAATACATTTCTAAATTAAATAAATCACGGCTCAAGTAACTCAAAATATAACTATGAATTAAATCATTAAATTCATAAAAGTAGTTTAGGAAACGAAGTCCACTCACAGAGATAGCCTAGCCTTGGTCTCCGAATGGATCGTCCTAGGACTCGGGAACGTCGCCTAACACAAGAACGACAATACGTTAGAATACTATCTCAAATAATAACTGAAAAACTAGAAAGTGTAAGTTCTAGGCCTTTCACTCCATAATCATAAATTTCAATTTATAAACCAACTTATTTTCCGTCTCAACTCAAAACCCGATGCCACTAGCTTACTTTTATCCGATAATTTTCCCCAATAACCTCCATTACTACAGAACTCGACCGAGGGTCGTCCGGATGACGTTTCGACAACCCAAAGAGTGTCCAATTTCGCCCCAAAGTCACCATTTCTCCAATTTCCTTCAAACCAACTATTCTAAACCTCAATTAATCGTTCCTAAAGGTGAAAATCACGCCCGATTTTAATTAAATCATCGTAACCCCTTAAATTTCTAGAAATCCCGAAATGGGCATAAGCACCAACGACCAAACTTTCAATTTCCTCAATAATTTCCTAAATTTCTCGTTCCAATATTTGATTAGAGGTTTCTAATAACGGAAATTCACTAAAACACCCATCAATTTGGTTTAATTTCCAATACCCATGCAAAACCCGAAATGGCATAACCCCCGAAATCTCACACTTCCAAATTCTTCAAATTCCTCAATTTCAATCCACCAATCTAGTCCCTAATCACCCCTAATTCGTATCTTATCCTTCAATTGCACAAAATAACTATTAATTTCACCCAAACATAGCCAAAACCGAAATGGGTCTCAAACCCCAAAATTTCAATCTCTCACAATTTCCCAAAATGGAACAACTAAATTATAGGGGAATGAAAGCCCATAAGAAGAGGAGAAAAACCCACCTAAAATCACGAGGAATTGAACAACTAAATTATAGGGGAATGAAAGCCCATCAGAAGAGGAGAAAAACCCACCTAAAATCACGAGGATTGGTGCCGGAATCTGGCCGGAATTGACGAATACATGGCGGCGGGCTGGGTGCTTTTCCGGCGTCGTTTCGCGTCGGGGGACGGCTGGCTGCCGTGGGGGAGTACCGAGGTGGTTGGCCGGCGGCTGGGGACTGCTTCACGCCGCCTGGGGTCGCCGGAAATGGCTGGAGCTGCAAGCTCCAGTCGCGCGTAGGGGCAAGGAGAGATCGGGAGAGAGAGAGAAAGGGGCTGGGCGGTGTCGGGAGGTGGCTGGCCGGTGACTGGCGACGTCGCCGGCAGGTCTGGGTGATCGGAGTGGCTGGGGGGGAGGTCGCGCAGGGGAGAGAGGTTGAGGGGGGGCGTTCTCGCGTGGGAAGAGGAGAGGAGAGAGAGAATTTAAAAAGAGGGGGGAAATTTCCAGAAATTTCTGGAAATTTAACCCATTTCAACATAATTACAAGTTTGGCCCTCACTTTGAACCTCCGTAATTCACAAACCGTAGCTCCAAACGACGCATGCTACGTGTCTACGAACTCGTGAAGTCGAGCTCTACGCAACCATGTCAAAGTCAATTCTAAACTCCAAGTAATTTAAAAAATCAACCTTGAGCTCTTTTTTTCACGTTCATAACTTTTTAACCGTAACTCTAAATCACCCATGGCGCATGTCTATGAACTCGTGAGCTCGAGACCTTCCTAAAGGACCCAAGGTCAAAGCTAAAATCTTGTTAGATCCAAAAGTCAACGTTGCGCCCTATTATCATTTACTTAGGAAGGTACGGGTCGTTACAGGGGGGGTGTGTGCGGAGGGGGCGCCGTCGTGCCGGGGGGTTGTTGCGAGGTGATGGGCACGAGTATAGGGGCTAGGTTGGGTGGGAGAGGGGAGCTGCCGGGGAAGGGGGTTGGGCAAGTGATTGGTGCTGGGGGGGAAGAAGAACCAGAAAATAAAAAATAAAAAGAATTTTAAATATTTTTCTTTGGTTGTTTTAAGTTTTGTTTTTCTTTTGATTTACTGCAAATGGATGAAAAATGAAAAAAATTGTGGCTCTATCGGGTTGTTTTTTTTTGTTTACTACCAATGGATGAAAAAGAAGAAAAATTGTGGGTTGTGTGTGATTTTTTGATGTTATTGTGTTGATTTTTTAATTTTTTTTATTTGATGATTTTTTTATTGTTTTTTTAATTGAATTCTTGAGTTTTTTTTATTTTTTGACAGAAAAGGTGAAATTGCCCTTAAAATTAACGGAAATATTGACAAATTTAACGGTAGATCCTTAATTGAAACAACTTGAAATTCGCATCCTCAATTGCAAAATAGGGTATAATTATAATCCTTTTGAATAATTTTCCCTTAAATATATATCTTTGTAATTCATATAATAAATTTTATATAAAAACTAATTAAAAATACCCTAGAGCCCTCTAATCTCGTACCCTATACCCTATACTCTAATTGTATACTATATACTCTATACCATATACCATATATGTGGTATTGAATACTTATTTGATTCATGATTTAGTATTGTAGTCTAAATTAATTTGAGATGTTATTTATGTAATTATTAATTAGTGTAGCATTTTTTTATAGGTTAATTGATTTTAAATACCAAATTCAATAATTTTTTAGTTTAGATATCAAAATTTAATAGCATTTTAGATTAGGTACTAGTTGAAAAGTCAAACATAATAATATAATAAAGGGCACTATAATTCACAAATATTACATCCATGCCACTACAATATAATATATATATATATATATATTACATTCATACTATTATATTAATTTATACTATATGGTATTAAAACTGAAAAAAATCAATCCAATCACATCTTAACTGTGACTATCTTATAATTTAGTTGTGATTGTCTTGGTAAGTTGAAAAAGACAACTCCCACCACTATACTAAGTATTATTTTGAGTAAAAGTATTGTTTTGACCTCTATTTATACTATATTGTAATACAATTTCTTTTAAAAAAAATTTCAATTTAGTCACAACTTAACTGTGATTGTATCACAATTTAACTGTGACTGTCATTCAGTCACAACTAAATTTGAAGTTGAGTATTGTACAATCACAACTAAAACTGAAGTTGAGACTATATTAACTAATTTCTAAGACAATATAAAAGTATCAAGGACAATTTTGTCAAAACTTTATAAATTTTATCTAAGACCCATCATATGTGGGTCAAAGGACAGTAGCAGGGCAAATTTGTCAAACAAATAAAGTCCAAAACAAATGGGTTGTAAATTTGTGACCTATTTTAAAAATCAAGTTCATTAATTAGTAGTCAAACTTAAAAATTATAAGCAAAACTGATTTTCTAAAAAAGTATTGAAACTAGGTATTTAATCTTAAATTTCTATTTTTTTATCAAAATTTGCTTCCAGCAAATATTATATTCACCTCATATCACATAAAATTGTAATGACGTGCATTTTTCTAAGCTTAATTTTGTGTGGCACTTGGAGATTTTGGAATTGGATTTAAAGAAATTACAAATTATTTTGGAGTAAGTGTAAATTTTAGATGGGGCCAAGGTTGACTTTGGGTTCTAGTAAGATTTTAATTTTGACCTTGGGTCCGTTAGGAAGGTCTCGAGTTACGGGTTCGTTGACACGTGGCATGTGCTGTTTGAAGCTACGGTTAGAAAGTTATAAACGTGACAAGAGGTCAAAAGTTGACTTTTTAAATTACTTGGTTTTCAAAGTAGACTTTGACATGGTTGCGCAGAACTTGACTCCACGAGTTCGTAGACACGAAGTACGCGTCAAACGGAGCTACGTTTAGAAGTTATGGATGTTTAAAGTGAGGGGCAAACTTGTAATTTTGAGTTTTTTTAAAAAATTTTTCCGGAATGTTCTAGAACTCTCTCTCTCTCTCTCTCTCTCTCTCTTTCTCCTTTATCTCTCTCGCACAGACCCCCTGGTGACTCTCTTTTTCTCCTTCCCTCTACGTGCACCCAGCTCTGGCCAAGACAGCCGTGCCGGCCACCTCGACTCACCCGGCCACCGACGATTGTCCCCATGCCAGCGGCAGCTCAGCCCGGCCTCCCTCCTCACTGGCTTGACACCCATGCGCACACAAAATAGCCCAGAAAAGCCCAACCACCGCCGGTCTTCCTCCCTTGATTCCAACCACCTCCGAGCTTCGATCTTCAAAGTTTTAGGTGGGTTTTCTTCCTTTTTTCATGGTCTTCCTTTCTCCTATTGTTTGGTAGTTTAATTTGGAGTGTTTGTGTAGTACTGAAATTGGCGATTTGAGGCCATTTCAGATTTAGCATGGGTTTTCGAAATTAATACAAAGTGTGAGGTGTTTTGGGCAATTTTCATATTTAGGAACCTCTAATTGAAGATTAGAATGAGAAATTTTGGGAAATTTTGAGGAAAATGAAAGTTGGAAATTTGGGGCTTATGCCCATTTTGGGATTTTTAGAAATTTAAGGTATTCTTGGTGGGTTAATTGCAATTGCGAGTGATTTTCACCCCTAGGAATAATTAATTGGTGTTTAGAATCGTTAGTTTGAAGAAATTTGGTGAAATTGTGAATTATGGTTTAGGAACCACCACTTTTGGCGACGACGACGGTAACTCGTATCATCCGGCTGCCAATTCCTTTATTTAACTTGAAATTGAAACCAGTGAGTCGGTTATTGATTTTGGGTGCCTAGAGATTGCTTGAGTTGGTGGAACCTCAATTTAGACCCTAATTAGACACCTTTTTGGAGCTGAAAACAAATCTTGGATGAACCCCGGTTGTGGTTGGTGGTGAATAGGATTTAATTGAGTAAATTTGACGAGTAATAAGGTTGGTGCTATTAGATTTCGAGATAGAAGTGGTTTAAAATAGAATTGGGTATATGGGCTTTAAGAGAAATTAGAGATTTTAACTGTAAGAAGTTTAAAGAGTTGGGGCTCAGTTATGTACGTTTGAATTATCATTGAGTCGAGCCTAATTTCGAAATTTATTCCTCAAATTGTAGGCGACAATCTTGAAGCTCAAGGCGATTCAATGGAGGATCGAAGCTAGATACATCACTGTGAGTGGACACTTGTTTTATAAATTGTTTTGTTCACTTTATGATTAATTTGTCTCTTGATTTCTTTAATTAAAGGTTTGTGGCTTGAATTTTGGGTTAGAAAATATGTTGGTGAGATCTTGATTTAAATGTTATTTGTTATTTTGAGCATAGGTTGACATTTAATGCATGAAAAAGGATTTAATGTTTTTCTTATTTTCATGATACATATTTTAGCCATTGGATCTTGAAAAGGATTTGATTTCGCAATTTAGCTTATATAATTTTATTTGTGCATAGTAGATTTGAATGACTGGTGGATTGGATTATTGAAAGAGATTTATGGACGTTGGTTATTGATTTTAAAGTTTAAGAAATGTAAAATATTTTATATCTTGGGAAAAGAATTTCTGAAATTTATGGTTTCAACCCACCCTATTTAGTATCTCTTCAAGTTATCAGTTCAAATAGGCCTTTGGGACCCATCACGGGGCCGTGTGCCGGGATGCCTAGCCTTTTGGGGGTGACCCTGGCTGCACGTATGGCAGATTTGTTGGCCCTGCATGTGTATGACAGACTTTGACTCTGCACATGTACAGCAGGTTATTGGCCCTGCATGTGTATGGCAGGTTGTGGGCCCTGTGCATGTACGATAGGTTTGATGGGTAACTGTTTGGGTGGAATTTTTACTATTACATCAGTTTTGTAAGAATGTTTTCAATGGATATAAACTTTCAGTTCCGATTTGATACTTGTCAGCTTGGCTAGTTTGATTGATTTTTCAGAAAATGTCAAAATGGATTTCAAGATACTGATTTACATAGAGTTTCCAGTGGATTTTATAAACTGTTTTAAATCTGGGGGATTTCAAAGAATGTTTGTGAGGTCTTAGTGGAAAATTGCATTTAAAGGATTTCAAACGCTTATTTTTGTTTACGTCCACTCACTGAGACCATCTCACGTTTGTTTTTCCTTGTGTTATTTAACCTTCCCCCTAGGTATCAGAGATCGCTAAGGTTGGACCGCACCACATCGAGGCAGAAGTTCTTTATTTTAGATTTGTCGCCCAAAGTTGATTTATCTTATTGTTGTAAACTCAAATTAGACATGCTCTGAGAAACTTGTAATGTATTTGAGTTCTTTGGTTTTGTTGAGATTTTTAATTGGTCGGAGACTCCTTGGTTGTGGTAGAGGTGCTGTTGTAATTAGAAGTGTTCGTTACAGGTGATTAAATGGGTTAGTCCAATTTTAGGGAAGGTTCTGCTGAATTTTCGGTAGGATTTTCTTTGATATTGGATTCTCGCAGGATCACACCGAATTTCAAGGTGGAATTCGGGGTTGGTCTTGTGAAAAACTTACAATATGGTTTGAGTTCTTTCAAGTTTTTTTTAATAAATATAGTAGATAATATGTTAAATAAACATATGGTAAAGTTTTATTCCAAATTTTCGTCGTTTTTGTCTAAACCCTACAATCGAAATTTGGTCGAAATTTCTGTCGAAATTTCCATCAAAATTTCTAGTGAAATCGAAATTATACTCCTTGGCCACAACCCTTGTGTTTAACTTAAATGTAGGAAAAAGAATCTTTTCAAAAAGACTACAAGGGCAAGAAATAATAAAGAAGGCCAATAAATTTTGAGTCAACAATAGCAACAATAAAGAAGGCCAACAAATTCTCATGCAAACACATAATCTCATAATGATAACATTATATGTAATTTCGAATTCTCATGCAGCACTAATGCCTTCACATGGAGCATTATAAATAGCAATTAAAAAAAATGAGTCTCAATAAATTTGGTTGTTGCTAAGTTCTAAGAATTGTGCTCAAATAGTAATTTGTTGGTTATTAACAGCATGTAAGCAATGACATAGCAGTATCAAATTATCACTCCATAGGTGCAAGTAGTTAATGCAAGTATGGTATTGAGCCACATATGCATCTTCATATTACAGCGGCGTAATTTGCAAAGGCTTTGGATCTTTGCTATCTACAAAATGTAATCACTTAGTGGAGAGAAAATGAATCAGAGTAAGAATGAATAGAGAAGAGAAGAATTGACCAATTGAAATCATAATGAAAATAAAGTTAATTCCACTCCCATTCCTTGTAGTTAAACGTGGCTAAAAAAAGAGAATCGGACATCGTGACTATCACCCTAAAGTATTTGTTCGACGAAATCCAAACTTGACATTTAGCATCAGAAGGGGGTAACCTAAATAAAGAAGGAAATGAATAATAGGGCAACAATCAGTGACCAATTTCGACCCTTGAAATATATATAAACCCATATGAGGGATTTAAAACACATCGAACATTACCATATATGAGTAAAACCCACAGTTCCATTAAATTTAATTACTGAGCATTTTGAATCAACTTGGGATAGCAAAAGCTACATCAAACAAAGAACTATTGAACTTTCAAAGTTCAATCACCCTGAGCAACAAGAACTTCTTGATGCATCAGATTCGGGAGGTTTTTGGTTGAAAATGATCTTTTTCACGCCTGTTGAGCCCTCAGCCAGGAGACTTGGTGTTTCCAAGATCTGCCAATCAAAAAGCACAAACATCATCACAAGCACATTTACACTCAAAGTCCAACTAATGCTGAAGCTGTAAAATCTCTCAACCAGACAACTACAACAAATGTTTTTTGCATCCATTTCAACACCCTAATACAACTCAGTAAGAAGTTATTGTCATTGCTATCCTAACTTAAAAGAGTTGATGAAGAAAAGACAACTCAACTCTCAAGTGCTTAGTTTAATCTAAGAGCTATGTACTTGTATTTCACATTTAATAATATCTACCCTAAAATTTTAGTTTTTTGGCCAAATATCATATTGCTATGAACAAATATCCAAGTTGATTTTGAATCTAAAAATAGAAATTTTAGTTTAGACCAATAGTTGAACCAGTACCTATTCTAGGGAACACAGATGCAACACACTGGATGATCATAAGTGTTGAAATTAATGTCTAATTGATTGAAGTCAACTAAAGACAAAAAGTTTGACATCTTTTTTTCCATATTAAATGTTTGTGTTTACTTAGGTACTAAATATTATGGTAAGATCAACATGCTCACATATAGGTGGCTAAATCATCATTACCTTAGAGATATGCTTAGACTTTTAAGGTTGGAAGGTTTGACACTCAAGCTCTATTTTAATGGGATGAGATACCTCCATTAGATATGCTTAGACTTTTAAGGTAGGAAAGTTTGACACTCAAGCTCTCTTTTAATGGGATGTGATAAAGCTCTCTTTTAATGGGATGTGATAACCTCCGTTAAGTATTTTGTAAAAGCACTTTATCTATCTTGTACAAATTAAGAAGTTGTAGTAGAGTTCAAATAATTGGAATGAAATCAAAATTACATTTCTCTCACTACAAAACTCTTTCTCTCAACTCTTTGTTCTTCTTTGTGCTTGTATTTTCCTTAACTTTAATCTTTGAAGTTTAAGGTTACTTGTAAGCTTAGGATAAAATCCAATAGTTGGTATCAGAGCTGTGTTGATCTTCTTCTACTGGGGCATTTCTTCTTTCAAACATAGAAGCTAACAAATGGCAAGCTCTAGCAATAGTGAAGTTCGATCTCCAATCTTTGGAGGTGAGAATTTTGATTATTGGAGTGTGATGATGAAAACCATATTCATCTCACTTGACTTATGAAGCTATGTTGAAGAAGGGTATGTGATTCTAGAAAATATTGAAGACTTGACAGTAGCTGAGTTAAAGAAATTGAAGGAGCAAGAGAAGAAGGATGCTAAATCACTAAGTTTAATTCAACAAGGAGTCACTCGTGAGATCTTTCCAAGAATTATGACAAAGACAATAGTCAAAGGAGCTTGGGATGTTTTGCAAAAAGAATATAGAGGAGCAACTCAGGTTAGAGCTGTGAAATGTCAATCCTTGAGAAAAGACTTTGAATATGCTAGAATGGGTGAAAATGAGTTGTTAAGTGATTACATGTCTAAACTTATTGAGACTGTAAATCAAATGAACAGTTATGGTGAAGAGATAAGTGAAAAGAGGGTAGTCCAAAAAATCCTCATTAGTTTACCTCAGAAGTATGATCCAATTGTGTCTATTATTAAGGAAACTAAAGATCTTAATACAATAAGTGTTCAAGAAGTGATGGGTTCCATAAAAGCTTTTGATCAAAGATTATCTAGGCATATTGAATATGCTGTAGAAAATGCTTTCCAATCCATGAGTTTAGGTTCAAAAGGGAGTGATAGAAATCAATCTAGTTCATACCAAAATAAGCCTGAAACTTCAAAAGGGAATACCAATTGGAAAGGAAAAAATCGAAAAGGCAAATGGAAGAACAACTTTGAGAATTATGTGGAGAAAAAGAATTTTACTCAAAATACAGAAGGTGCAAAGTGCAAGATTTGCAATAGAAAAAGTCATGAAGAAAAGGATTGCTGGTTCAAAGGTAAAACAAAATGTTATAACTGTGGCAAGTTTGGCCATGTTCAAAAGGATTGTAGGCTGGGAAACAAACAACAAGTTAATTTCACTGAAGAACTGGGTGGAGATGAAAACATGTTCTATGCTTGTCTGGCTGCAACTGAAAAGAAAGATGAACATATTTGGTTTGTTGATAATGGCTGCAGCAATCACATGACTGGAGATAGAAGTATCTTTGTGGATCTAGACACCTTTGTGAGTATAAGAGTGAAGATGGGAAATGGTGATCTTGTTAATACTAAAGGCAAAGGAACCATATCTATTGAGACAAGAAAAGGAAGAAAGATGATTAAAGATCTGCTATTGGTTCCAGATTTAGATCAAAATTTGTTGAGTGTCAGTCAATTACTACAAAATGGCTATGGAGTTCACTTTGAAGACAACTACTGCAAGATTTATGCAAGGAGTGATTCGAATGAGTTGATAACCAAGATAGAGATGAGAAAGAATAGAAGCTTCCCTCTTACTTTCAAGTATTCAACAAATATTGCTTNACAGTTTCAGAGAAAAAGGGCCCACAGGAACAGTTGGCAGTTTTCAGCAGTTTAGGCACGTGCCCGAGGGTCGGGGCGTGTCATTGGCTTACCAACCATTCAAGAAATTGATGATGTGTGTGAAGGATGTGTTCTAGGAAAACAACATAGAGACTCATTTCCAAAAGGTAAAGCTTTAAGAGCCAAGTCACCTTTAGAATTGATTCATACTGATATATGTGGACCAATGAAGATAGAAACTCAAGCTGGCAACAGATATTTCATCACATTCATTGATGACTTCACGAGAATGACATGGTTGTATTTTTTAAGGCAAAAATCAGAAGCTTTCTCTGTTTTCAAGATCTGTTTTCAAGAAGTTCCAGATGATGGTTGAGAGAGAAAGTGGTCTTTTAATCAAGGTGCTAAGAAGTGATAGAGGACGTGAATACAACTCAAAAGAATTTGACAAGTTCTGTCAAGACAGTGGAGTAGAAAGGCAATTGACTATGGCCTACACCCCACAACAAAATGGAGTTTCTGAGAGGAAAAATAGAACCATAGTTGAAATGGCAAAGTCAATGATGCATGACAAGGGGATTCCTCAAAGTTTTTGGGGTGAAGTAGTAAACACTGCTGTGTACTTGTTAAATAGATGTCCTACAAGAGCAATGGAAGGCAAGACACCTTTTGAGATGTGGAATGGAAAAAAACCCTCTGTTAATCATCTAAGAGTGTTTAGTTCCATTTGTTATGCTCATGTACCAAAAGAACTCAGATCAAAGATTGATGAATCAAGTGAGAAGTGCATCTTTGTGGGATATAGCTCTATGTCAAAAGGCTATAGGATATTTCATCTAGGAAAAGAAAAAGTGATCATTTGCAGAGATGTGATCTTCAATGAGAAGGCAACTTGGGATTGGAAAGAAAAATCAGTTCAAAAACAATCTGCTGATGTAATTGAAGATGAAGAACATTCAGAAAATGAAGTTGAGTTTGAAGATGAAGGTACACCACCAGCAAGTGCTCAAGCTAGTTCTTCTACGCATTCAACCCCTACTTGAATGAGAAGTTTAAATGAGGTGTATGCAAGCTGCAATTTCTGTGTCGTAGAACCTAAAAGCTTTGAAGCTGCAATCAAGGATGAATCATGGAAAATTGCAATGCAATGCAAGAGGAAATTAATGTCATTGAGAAGAACAAGACTTGGGAGCTGGTAGATAGTCCAAGTGACAAAGATGTCATTGGTGTGAATTGGAATTACAAAATCAAGTTAAACCAAGATGGTTCCATACAAAGAAACAAAGTTAGATTGGTTGCAAAAGGCTATTCACAAAAGCTTGGAATTGACTACAATGAAACATTTGCCCTAGTGGCTGGACTTGATACTATAAGGAGTTTAATCTCCTTAGCTGCTCAAAAAGGCTAGTTTCTGCACCAACTTGATGTAAGACCTCGTATGTAACACCCTGTACCTTCCAAAGTGGTTTTGAAAAGTTTTTAAAGGTTTTCGGGATTTTACTGGAAAGGTAAAATGTTTTGGGTGTTTTTTGAATTTTAAAGTTTGACTTTTAAAGTTGGGGGCAAAAGTTGACTTTTTGTTTAGGCAAAGTTTTTGCGTTGACTTTGGGTTTGTTAGAAAGTTTTCGTTCTCACGAGTTCGTAGACACGTAGCACGCGTTAAACGGAGCTATGGTTTGGAAGTTACGGATGTGGGAAGAGAAGGGCAAGTTTGTAATTTTGGAAAAGTTGGATTTTAAAAGGTACAGAAACCCAGGTTTTCAGCATTTCACTTTCTTTCTCTTCTCTCCCGCTGTCTCTCTCTTCCTCGTGACCACACCCTTCAGCCGCGACTTTTGCCAGCGCGTGGGGGCGCGTCCGGCGGCGGCTGAGGTCGGACTTTAGCTCATCGTGCTCGCCTCTCTCCCCTCTTCCTTCCTGTGGTGGCGCCTCCTCTTGAAACAGCCCTGAACGAGAAGAATCAGATCGTGCACAGTCTGCGTCACAGCGGCGATGACGTGACCTCCCACCTGCCCAGACCTCTTCGTCTCGTCGAGCCCAGCGTGTTGATGTGCTCTGATCGTCAGTTGGACCGCTGTGGACGGCGGATCGACATTGGGTTGGCCGACAGCTTTTCCGGCCATTTTCCTCCTTTTCCGGCTACTTTTGGCCGTCGACCCAGGTTTGAGTTTTGGTCCCCTCCACGTACTCTACGTGCTTGTGTAGTTCGTTTTAGCTAAACGTGAGTTTCAGTTTTGTGTAGTTGACCACCCGTTGACCACCCGTTGACCACCGTGGGTCCCGCTGCGTGTGGTGGCGCCAGCGACCCGTTCCTTGGTTTTTTGGCCTCGGGCCGACCACCCGAACCTGTGGGTGAGTTTGGGTGAGTTTCTTGGACTTTGTGGTTGTTTTCCAGGGCCGGGCAGCCACCGTGTGTGGTGGTTCCTGCCCGTTTCAGTTGGTTGAGGACCTGTAGTGAAACCTGTTTGTTTTGGTTGGTTTTTCTAGTCTTAGCAGGTACACTTGGCTCGGGAATTGTATTTCCGATGCCGTTGTGCTGCCGGATCTTGGAATCCTTGCAAAGGAGCCACGAAGGGCAGTTCGGTCTTTTCGCGTGGTCACAGTGAGGGATTTAAGTGCAGTTAATTTAAGTTCAGTTAATTTTCTGTTCAGTTAGTTGTTTGCTTGCTTGATGATTTCTAGTTAAGGGGGTACGGAATTAGGATTGGAAATCTCGACAGTTTAAAGGTTATTTAAGGTTAAAGGTTAAGTGAGATTGAGCACTAGTGGGTATTAATTGAGGATCTAGTTGGTTCTAAAGGATGCTTGAGGATTTTAAGTTCTTGAAGGATCTAGTTGGATTCCAAGTAAGGATCTTGTGGATTGTTTCGAGGTGATTTTTCAGTTTAGAGGTTAAATCAAGGTTATTTGAGGTATTATTGATCTCAGTGAATTTGTTTGGTTTAGAGGATTGGTGATCAAGTTAAGGATTGTGATTTCTGGTCTGAGAACTGATTACGATTTGAGGCTTAAGATGGATTGTGATTTGATTATTTTACTGAATTATTAATTTGAGGTTTCCAATTAGTTTTCACTCATACGAGCTCTAGAGAGCTTATCGGGTTTGTGTTTAAACCCGGTGCACCTGTGGTTGGGTGCAGGGTTTGGTTTTGCAGGTTAGGCAGGCTGAGGAGACAGTGGAGAAAAGACGAGGCAGTGGGACCAGTATTTCAGAACTTGGTTTTACAGTTTGATTTTCATGTAAAAAGTTTTACAGCTTGGTTTTATAAACGTACTTTTGTAAATTACAGTTGTTTCAGTAAATTATTTATATTCATGGCTCACAGTTTTCAGAAAAGGGCCTACAGTTTCAGGAAACAGTTCCAGTTTATAGTTGTTTTTCACGTGCTCGAGGGTCGGGGCGTGAAATCGTACTTTCCAAGGTTTGTTTAAAAAGCTTTTAAAGAATTTTGGGATTTTATTTGAGAAGTAAAGCGTTTTGGGGCGTTTTTCTAATTTTAAATTTGATTTTAAACTTGGAGCAAAAATTGACTTGTTGTTTGGGTGAAGTTTTGGCTTTGACTTTAGGTCTGTTGGAAAGGCCTCGTTCTCACACAAGAAGTACGTGTCAAACGGAGCTACGGTTTGGAAGTTACGGAGAGGGGCAAACTTGTAATTTTAAAAAGTTAGTTTTTAAAAACCCCAAAAACCCAGTCTCTCTCAGTTTCTCTCTCCTCTCTCCCGAAGTCTCTCTCTCTCTCACGACTCTCTCCCAGCCGCCACTGTCACTGGTGCGTGGGGGCGCGTCTGGTGGCGACTGAGGTCGGGCTTTTGTCCACCGTGCTCGCCTCCTCCTCCTCTTCCTTCCCTTGGCCACCGTTCAGCCCAAAACAGTCCAGAATGAGAGAACCTAGCTTATGCATAGTTGGTGTCACCGGCTGCAATCTCCCTTTTCGGGCGACGTCGCGACCTCCCACCTGCCCAGATCTCTTCCCCTCGTCGAGCCTGTCACGGTGGTGTCCTCCAATCGTCCATCGGAGCTTTGTGGGCAGCGGATCGACGTTGGCCAGGCCGCGGCTTTTCCGGCGGAATTCTGGCATTTTTGGCCACCTTTTCCATCAAGTGAGGTATGGTTCTCGATCCCCTCGACCTCTTCTTGAAGTCTGTGTAGTTGGGTTGAGTTAAAAACCCAAGTTGGGTAGTCATAGCCACCATGGCCTTGCCGTGCGTAGTAGTCGTGTTGGGTGTTCTCTAGTGCCGTTCAGCCTCCCCAGAGCTTAGTAGGACCAACCCAGAGCACCGGTGAGTTTTGGGTGAGTTTTCATGTGTTTTCCAGGGCTGGGCAGCCACCGTGTGTTGTGGTTCTCGCCCGTTTCAGTTGTTTAATGGCCTGTTTGTGAACTTTGTTGTGTTTGTTGGACTGTCTGGTCTTACCAGGTACTTGGGCATGGAAATTTGTAGTTCCGATTCCGTTGTGCTGCTGGATTTTAGAATTCAAGCAAAGGAGCCACGAAGGGCAGTTCAGTCTTTTCGCGTGGTACACTGTGAGTGAAATTAAGTTCAGTTTTAGTTGTTCCTTGTTTGTTGGTGTGTTTGTTTGCTGCTTGCTAGTTAAGTGGGTACGGATTAGGATTGGAGATCCCGATGGTTTAAAGGCTTTTTGAGGTTATTTTGGGAATTGAGGATTAAGTTGGTTTTGAAGGATGTTGAGGATTCTAACCTATTGGAGAATTTAGTTGGATTCCAAGAAATGATCTTGCGGATTAATTCGAGGTGATTTTTAGTATAAGGAATTTCATTAGTTAAGGTTGGAGACATTAAAGGTGGTTTTTAAAATGCCGTGTAAGTATCCCGTTTCTAGATAAGTTCAGTGAGGTCTTTGGGACCCATTGTGACACACACTAGGCTTTGGGTCGTGTGTTGCGGTGCCTCGCGCTTTGGGGGCAACTCTGCGTGCACGTATGACCAG
>QANT01000150.1:0-38827 GCA_003254885.1 Purshia tridentata
TTAAATGCAAGAGATTATAATCTTCCATTTCAGTCACTGCAGCTTGGAGGCATAAACATAGCAATATATAGAGATCAAATGGATATGGACCCGTTTACAGGAACATAAGTCCCACTGCATAGAGAGTTAAGTCATAAGCAATTCCTAAATAATTGCGAGATAAATGAACCCCATCTAACCACACACAAGTGTACTTAGATGAACTAAGCAGACATGGCGGTAAAGATCCCTCTATGTGTATGTGCATGTGTGTGTGTGTGTGTGTGCAAGAGAGAGAGAGAGATGTGCGCGCGCACATCTGTTTGAGAGTCATGAGCTCAACACACAAATAAGACACCTTGAAAGTTGCAATAAAAGATAGTTGAGCAGAATGTCACATACACTTTAACCTCAGATTTTGAACCTTCTTTTGAAGCCTTTGATTTTTCTTTTGAGGGTTCTGCTGTCGACATTTTATACAGTAATCCATGCATGATATATTCAAATTTGTCTGCAAGAGACTTCTGCTCAAGCTAGCGAAAGAAAATAATATTCAGTAAACAGGCAATTAGGAGTTCAAGTAATTTCAGAAAACACAACATACCAACAACAATATGGACAAAATGTCAAAATACAATACAATATGCAACATAAGATTATTTTCTTATTTGTCATGATTATAATATCGTAATTATCATCACTGATGATGTTCATGGTATACTGGCCATTCAAGGAAAAGAGCCAATCAGACATGAATGTGTGATTGGGATGTCCTTCCATTTCGAGTACTGATGACAGCAGGTGCCTTATTATTATTTTACATTAAAAGATACAATCAATGCAGCAGGAAAAGTAATACAAGTCATGGACCATGAGATACATATGCACATGAGCATGTCGATGAATATTATGGAAAAGCAGTGACATGTCTATGAAGCACTTGAAAATTTGAAGATCCACATGATTGCATTGACATCCCCACTCTCCATCCAGTTTACACTTCAGATAACAGGTTCTCATTCTTCCCTTTATGGGCCATCGCTGTTTGGTTTCTTCTAAACATGACAGGACAAGGGTGGTACCTTTGCATTCCTCTTTCTCACTGGTTCAATTAGTTCTCGTTGTTATCTTATCATGCATTGCCAAGCCATTTCCACAAGCTCTACCCCAACTATATATGTGACCTCTAAATTTCAACCCAACCAACCCATGAGATTAGATCAAAATCCAATATATTAGAGATACACAAACTATTAGTATGATTTCGCTGTTTGAGTTATAAGCAATCAAGTACTCGTTCTCAGAGTTAGGATCATACTGTAATCTTTTGTTTCCAAAAAGAAGATGGGACACTAAATATAAAGGGAAAGTACTGTACCTGTGCATGTTTCCCGGAAACAGGTGCTCCACTCCAGTTAAGTGTGGGAGAAAGCACCATCAAGAATCTCTCCTTCTCATGCATGGGATATATCTCCGTATTCACATCTAGGAGCAACAGCGCACCATGCTTCTCACTCTGTGCTACGATTCGTGAAACTACAGAAACACATTTATGATAATAAAAACAAAAACACCCAAAGAGCACTAGAGTATTTTTCAGAAAAGATGAGGTTTATCTATCATGCAAAACTAATCAAGCATAAACAGAAAGGCCTTCTTCCAACTACGTGGGATCAGCTACAATAAACCCCTATTAAACAAATTATTCCATGAAACAGTGCCTCATAACCCAAAAGGATTTATCATTAGAAACAGCCTCGAAGAAATTTCTCCAGATTTACAAATAGCAAAATTCATTGTACATTACACAAATAGTCCTCAATTCTACACCACTTCAAAAGAAACACAATTTTTTTTTCTTTATTTGCATATCATGACCATAATTAATCTAAAATGGAATTGAGGACAAATGAAAGGTACTGAAAGAACTTTAAATGGCAGTTAGTTGCAGATGGGGAAGATTGAAAAGAAAAAAAGAAAAATAATAATAAAGAAATAAAAAACTATACTAGAACAAGGAGAACTCGCTTCACATATTACAGTATAAACAGTAATCCCAAGTCCCCTTCATAGGTCAATATTAAACAAAATTATCTGGTAATAGGAGAGGAAATAGTACTTAGAAACAAACCTTTATCAAACTTTTTACCATCTGGGTCCAGTTTCTCAATGGTAAAAGTATCATCAAAGAGAAAATCAACCATTTTTACTGAATGCTTGTCCCTCAAGAACAAAGCTACACCTACACAAGAAGAAAAAGAGAGAGATAAGAAAAAATAGACACAGAGTACTGCACGGAACATTTGGAATAAAAATAATAATTAAGGAAAAAAACCCTCAATAAGAGTATAACCAAAGTCTAGGGGTTTCAAAAAACTGTGCAAAGCATATGCTTCCAGTCAAAAGGCTCTGCTAAATGAAGTTTGAAAACCGTTTTCCACTACGGTCATTGCATTCAAATTGTCTTTCCCTTAAAATAGATAACGTTTCTGTGAAAGAATGTAGAGCCTGATTTCATGCAAATAATAGGAACTAAATGAACCTAAAATAGTACCACTACCCTTGAACAGTTTATGGGACTACAAAAATTATATTAATGCACGAACTTCACAAAGGGAAAAAAAGCATACAACCAAAACCGTAGTTGAGAAAACGCATTAAGAAAAGCATACAACCAAAGCATACTATGCCCCATAATGAAAAGATTAAGCAACATAAGAATCAAAAGGCCCACAAAGAAGGGATTGGAAAAATGGAAAATCTTAATTTGACAACACAAAACCCACCACCAGTAGATAAGGAAGCACAGAAAACACCACCATGACAAAAACCCAGAAAAAAGAGAAAAAGCAAAATGACAAGCTAAATCTTACCAGAGCTCCCAAAGAAACGAAGTCCCAACGCTGGACTCTAGTGCTTTTCTAGTTTCCTGAAAAACAAAGAAAACAAACAGAGAGAGAAGAGGAAAAATTTGTATTAAGCAAATATAAATATAGCGAAAGAAATATGTGAGAGAGGGAAAACGGAAACAACAAAAATGCCATCTTTTTTCTTTTGTTTTGGATTGTTTTCCTTGACATTGGGTTTTGTAGGATTGCTATTTTGCTTCTTCAGTTTTATTAAGACATGGTTGAGACTTGAGAACCAGAGTAGAAACCAGAAGAAGAAGGAGAAGAAGAAGAAGAAGAAGGAGGTGAGGACTTACTTTGGAATTTGGTGGAACCTGGGCTCTTTCTTGCTCACTCAAGAGACCTTTTTATTTTGAAACCCCGAGGGCTTATTACCCGACCCGGGCAAATATTCCATATACCACAAAACGATGCGTTTTGGAATTTATTAGTTTAGTCAGTCGACTCAGTCCCACCACCACCACCGCCTGAACCCACTCTTTCCCGTCGACTTCACTCTCCTCCGCCCCAAAATCCAATCTCTCTCTCTCTCTCTCTCTCTCTCTCTCTCTCTATACGCACAAAGCCATGCTCCGAAGGTACTTCCAATCATTACAATCTCTGTAAAATTGCTTATAGCGACGCTACGATCAATGCGTTTTAATGAAGCTTTTTTTTTTCTTTTTTCCTTTTTTTTTTCTCTCAGGTCGATTCTGGCAATTTCATCGCGTCGCGGTGTCCGAAGGATCCCGAGGCCGATTACAAGCCAGGCATGTAAAAATTTTGATTTTGCAGTGGTTGTTTGTAGTTATTAGACTGTGAATTAGAATTTAAATTTTGTCGATGAATAACACAATAGCGAACTTCCGAAATTGCAGCACATTCCATCTTTTCTGAGAAAGGAATTCTCAGCCTCCACCGCAGCGCAGAAAAATGCTTCGGCTGCGCAACCCGGCGGTGCAGGCAAGCCACCACCGCCAGCAGAGTCTGGCAGTTCCAGTGCCAAAGTCATCCTTGGAAGCGCTGCTGTTGGTGCTGCGCTTGTGGCAGCTTACAAAACCGGCTTTCTCGACCCAATTCTCGGTGGGAAAGAGCAGAAGGATTCTGTTAAGCTAGCTGGGATGGGTTTTGAGAATAAAGATAAAGAAGATGCCCAACGTGTTGAAGAAGAAACTAGCAAACAAGGCCTTGCTCCGGAGCATTCTGAGGAGAAGATTGAAACCCATTCGGATGTTCCCCATGTTGAGGTTTTGAGTGAGAAAGAAGGTGAAACACCGTCTCAGGTGGAAGATAAATCTGTTGGTGACGTGGCTTCGGATAAAGGTTTGCCGGAATACTCCCAGAATGCAAATTTTGGGATTCCATCCGAAGGGAATGTAGAGGTGAAAAGTACAGAGGAGAGAACAAGTGGGGGGGTGAATGAGGTGGTCCAAACTTCACCAACATTTTCTCAGACTAGTGCAGATCAGCAAGAAAGTGAGATGAAAGCATTGCCACCTCAACAGGATGTCAAGAAAGATAAGGTACTCATCATTTGGGCTCAGTTTAGCAGACTAAATACTTGTGGGTACTGAATGATAATGGTTTAGGCTGCACTTGGCATTTAACATTGTTATATTGTCTTTGATTGAATGCTTTCAAGAATTATTGTAACATTGCTGGTGTACCATTGAAAGTGGATCTTTAGACTTTTAGCATCAAGGAGAACTTATTTTGAATGGGTTGTATATAAAGTTGCTTTTGGTGAAATTTTGTTACAGGATGCATTGGGTAATGTTGAAGAACCACCAAGGCCTCTCCTCAACACATATCATTTGAGGGATGAGTCTACAGAAAGCACTGAAACGAATTTTAATGGACATAGTAAAGAAGAGGTGGTTAGTAAAGAAGAGGTGGTTATCAGAATATTTTTTTTTTGCTGTTTCATGTATATTTCTGTTGTGAATCCGAAAAAGGATGTCCAATCATAGTCGCTAAATTCTGATTCTCTGAATCTTTAGGCTTTTATTGATTCAATGGAAGGGTTGAACGATGCTTACATATCCAAAGATGGAAAGTTAATTCTTGACTTCTTACAAGCCATTCATGCTGCGGAAAAAAGGCAAGCTGACTTAGATGAGCGTGTTTATTCTGAAGAAAAGAGAGCATTGAAGGTTTAGAATATTACATCATTACAATAATTTATTATTCACTTGCTTTGAAATGATTTGACTATATTGTTATAGTGAGCTCTGTACTATTCATAAATTTAACCTTCTTGCTCACCATAGGAGAAGTATGAAAAGGAACTGAAGGATGCTGCTGCCAGGGAACTGATGCTTGCAGAAGAGGCAGCAATGCTAGACAAGGTTAAAAAGCTCTCTCTATATGTTTTATTTTATTGGGAGCCTTGACTGGGACGAAACTTAGTATAAAATATAAATTGTGTCCGACTTTTTATTGGCAGACGTTCATCACACATTTTTGGTGTTAAAAAGAAAAGAGAGAGAGAGAGAGTGGGGTTGGGTGGGTTGGGATTGATGCGTGGACTAGTTGGTTTGGAGTACTACATTACTTCTATGCAAGACTAAATGTTACTATGCCCATGTCAGGTGACATTTTTTATTAATCAACCCATCTTTTCACTATCACAAGGGTAGCTTTTGAAGAGGCTAAAATCCTGTATTAATCTTACCAATCTTATATGTAAAGAAAATATAGCATTCTTTAAATGGAGAAAATGGTGTCACTTCTTCACATGAAGGTCTATTCAAAGACATGGATCGCATTTTAAAACTAGTAATGCAAAGCATAGGTAGTGGAAATAGACCTGCTTATGCATATGTTCAGGCATGCAGGTGCATGCAAGCACATAGATTCACTTCATATTCTTCGCCCACTCCTGTATCCAGTTTGTTGTGACTTAACTAGACCTAAAAATAGCTTCTAGTTACTCCAAATGCATAGCTTTTACATTTTTTCAAGGAAAAGTTATAGCTTTTATTATTTTTCAGGAATTAAAGAGAGAAAGAGCAAAAGCAGCTGCTGCACTCCGTTCGCTTCACGAAAAGCTTGAAGAGAAATTTAAGACAGAACTTGAGCAAAAGGTGCACAATTACTTTTGTGATTTCCATTTTTTTTTGAAAAAAAAATTCTTATGGTGTATCAGCATATGATGAATGGTAAATTCAACTTGATAATTTTACGTAATTGCAGGAAAACGAAGCAGAATTGAAGTTAAAAAAGGTTGAGGAATTAGCAAAAGCAGGACTGGCTGCAGCAATTGCAAGTGAGAAGACATCCCAGATTGAAAAAATGGCAGAAGCAAATCTTCATGTAAGATTACTGCTTAAGTCACCTAAGAAGAGATAAATACACCTAAATGTTGATTTATGGTCCTAAATTGGCATTGATTTATATTTCAACTGTCTGGAAGAAAGAAAAAAGATTAAATCAAAATTAGGACACTAGGATTTTGAGGAGATTTTTTTGAAACCAGAAAAAGGGATGGAGGAATGCTTTGTGGCTTTCGCCTGATAAAGTTTTGCTCAAAATATTAACTCAGTCCACCCATCAATGATTTAACTTCCCACTTTATTGAAGCAGTCAACTACAATCAGTTTGAGTCATGTCCATGGTTACTTAAAGTTGTAATTCAGGAACGGAACAACTAAAAGTTCTTTTTGAGTTATAGAAGGGCTTTCTTAGTTATAATTGAACTTCTTAGTTCTTCCAAGGAAGCACTTTGATTTTTAATATAAAAAAATTATGTGCTTATGACAAGCAATACTGGCAAAAGTGCTACTGAGCGGAAACACTTCCTCCCAAAGCACTCCCAAAGATAGGACTGAAAATTCTTAAAAGAATTAGTAAACAAAGTGATACCATATGCTCCATATATGGCCCATTCGGAGGACTAAATGGCATGTAGGCTTCAAGTTTATACAGCGTGGAGATAATTACTGATTGACCTTGCTTAAACAGGTCTATTTTGTAATTTGTGGAAATGTCTAATCATTCTTAATTACCAAGCTGTAGTTTGGGCAGTGCATATGTTTGTCAACATGTTTCTGTTATTGCATCTCCCATCAGTGATTGACGAATTGATCCTTTATGGAACCTTATGCTGTTTCGTTACTTCCTTTTGTAGATAAATGCCTTGTGTGTGGCATTCTATGCAAGATCTGAAGAAGCTCGTCAGACTCACTCCGCTCACAAGCTTGCTTTGGTGATTTTTTTGGACCATTCACTTTCATTCTTTGGTTTAGAAGAGAACATATTCTATTCATAGCTTTGTCAGTGATTTTTGAGCCTGCAAGCTACATCCTATCAATAATATGTTTGTGGGTCTTGCAGGGGGCCCTTGCTCTAGAAGATGCACTTTCAAAAGGATTACCAATCCAGACAGAAATAGAGGCTTTGCACACTTACCTTGAAGGCATTGATAAAGATTCAATCTTGGATTTAGTCCTATCATCTCTTCCTGAAGAAACACAAAGAAATGGCACAGATACCTTATTGCAATTGAATCAGAAGGTTAGTTATTTTTGTACTTCTTCATTAGATAATTTCTAGTGGAGGTCATTACTCCTAAAATCAACCGTGAACTATTACCGCACCTCTGTGACCTTTCATTATTAAACATGGCTTCATTCCACTCTAAACTAATGGCAAAGACAGAGACCATATGTCTTTATACAGTTGAAGGAAGCAACAATTTGCTTCCTACAGATTTTGATTGCACCGTTACCGATTAGTAATTCATAAATTCATATTTTGTTGAGATGAATTGGTTGAAATTATGCTAAAGTGTTTCCTCAAAAGTTACAAATAATTTTACAGCAGGCTATAGATACATAACACATTTTATGGTACTACTTCATGGAAGCTGTCTGATTAGATTTTTCGGTTGAATTGTTCTGTAAATATGTGCATTCAGTGGCTGTTGATCAGATTTATACTCATTTCTTCATTTATTGGCAAGGCTTGTGAGGCAATTGCCCCATATGTCATGTTGAAGACATGACTTTAGGACTTAATCGGGCTGATACTGTTAAACTTTTGTTATGGATTAGGCTCTGTCTAATATTCTGCTTTAAATTGTTTTCCATGCTTTCTTTAAAAACAATTACGTTCTTTTTCATGGTGACTAAATGCAGCATTTGATATGCTCTGGAATTTGACATGTCAAACTCCATTCTTCTTGCAGTTTGATTCCTTGAAAGGCACAGTACGGCACCTCAGCCTAATACCTCTTGGTGGTGGTGGCATTTTGGCACATTCCTTGGCACATATAGCATCCTGGTTGAAGGTAAGTAGATATGAGGTCTGGGGTTTTCCATTCTAAACCACTCGTATAACTCAACTTATTGGTATGTCGGTTCTACTTGCCTTTGGCTTTTGTTTAGGTGAAGGAAGTTGACCAATCTGGGGATGGAATTGAATCCGTCATCAGTAAAGTGGAGTGCTACCTTGCTGATGGAAAAATAGCCGAAGCAGCAGAGGCACTTGAAGAAGGTGTTAGAGGCACCCAAGCAACACAAATAGTGGGTGAATGGGTGAAGTGCGCAAGGAATAGGGCTATTACAGAGCAAGCTCTAACATTTCTCCAATCATATGCTACTTCCATTAGCGTTACATAAATTCCATTTTTGGGTACACTTACTGAGCCTGCTTAAGGTGATCTAGCATTGTAGCTTCTGATCTCATCAAAACAAACAGATCATCCTGTTCAATGTGTAACTTGCAGGAAGAATGAAAATGTCAGTTCTTTCTTGGCGACTTACTGTCATGGGAGTTTCCTGAGCAATTGTGTTTTCTTCTTGAGCTTCAGTATATTTGTCTATTACCTTCTGAATTACATTTTGTTTCAATTCCTACAAATATTTTCTACGTTCATTTTTTGTTTGAAAGGAAATTCGGACTAATGGCGCATTTAACTTTTATTTTAAAAAGTGATCAGAAAGCTTCTTTCTAATTTTTTTTTTCGTTTTTTTTTTTTTTAACACTAATGTCAGGTAATCAATATAGCTATCAAGAGTGAACAGGTACTCAAAAAGTCTTAAACCCAACATAGCCATCAAAATCGGTCGGATGCCCCAAAAAGAAACGTAGCAATTAGTCATCCCATTGATGTCATCGGCAACCCTCACTTACGAGTTACGGGAAATTATTGAAGAATTGAAAAGATGAATTATAATTTGCTTATTTGGGGTCACTTCATCTATAGTTTGCCGTCATTCACTCGTGTGACAATTATATTTAGAATTCTTTCAAGTTTGTACTTTGCTAAACAACACAACAATCTAAAATTAGTCCCTCATATTAGCTGGACTCAGCACTGTCTTTGTTCTGATCATGTGTTTTGACGTGAAATTATATGTGGTCCCTTAAAATTTAAATTTTGTTAATATCTCTACATTTTATGTAGACAATTATGAAATTAAGTAAGTTAATCAATAGAATCTAGATTTTCAAAGAAGAAATATTTAGCACAAACAGCCGTCTATTTTAGTTATGTATAACGCATGTGGGGTGCTGTTGTGGACCAATATGAAATTTAGTAAAGAATTAACGGACCAATATGAAACTAAATGAAGAATTAATACACCACAACAATGTTCTTATGTGCACAGTACATTACTAAAATATATGGTCGCTTGTGCTAATTCGACGGTTTTGGATCACAATAGGAAATATCACAAAGTTAGTGAACTAATATAGAACCAAAAAAAAAAGATCATAGACCAATAAAACTTTCTAAAGATAAAATGGATCAATAGTGCAATTTCCTCATTTATAAATAAGTGTTTAGTTGCGATTTGAGAAAAAACTTCATGTTGGGTGCGGTTGCTTTTGTTCTTGACTCCATTTGTGACAGCTTATATCTTCCGATACGATTGAGAGTTATGAACAATTTTAATATAAATTTTAAATTCTTGTTTAATTTTTAAAAGGCATATGATATTATAGCTTAAAATTTAGCTTGAAGGAAGCTGATGAAAGAGAAAACATGTTTTTTTTTTTATTGTTTAATTTTTAAAAGGCATATGATATTATAGCATAAAATTTAGCTTGAAGGAAGCTGATGAAAGAGAAAACATGTTTTTTGTTTTTTGCCAAGGAGAGAAAAAAAATGGTTAACCAATTAAATTGATCAAAATTGAATAATATCCAACGATTGTAAACTGAATAAAACAAACGTATCAAATTGGAAAATTTTAAAAATATGATTTTGAGTTTAAAATACAGCGATCAAATATGTAGTTTATTGACCAACTAGCTTGTAGTCTAATGGTATTTTCTTTCCATGATATGAGAATAAAAAATATGTAGTTTAACTTAACCAATATTTGTCATTTGTTCTCCTCTTGATCTCTTTATTTTCTTGTATATCTTAACTTTGTTTTTTTGCTCATTTTCTTTTTTTTTTTGGCCAAGTTTTTTTTTGCTCATTTTCACATATTGTGTTTCCAATAAAATATTATATTTAATCGTCGACTTTATTTAACATGTAGATCCGAAACTTACTTTTATCTATTACAAAAATAATGAAACTTTTGTGTTTTAAAATTATTAAAAACTCTAAAGATGCATGTGGATGTGGCTGAAAATTATTAATTAATTAAGTGCAAATGTCACATTCCTCCATTAAACTTGCCAGCGGCATTACACAGTACACATAAAGAAACATCCACGTCTGACAATCAGAAACATATTGATTGCAAATTGTATATCACGTACGTGACATCGAAGATGATTTAATTATTAACTGGTAGTATGATGGGTTATCAATCTTAATCATACAAATCAACTCTTAATCATGACTCGTGAGAAATCAACTCTCATGTATTGTAGCTATGATTTGCATCTTCTAAAAATTTCGGCAGCTGGTATTGCGTCTCAATCATTTTCTCATGTCCTACAGCTAATGCTGCTAACAAACAAGAGGAATAATTGGATTAATGAAAAATAAAAAATTAATTTTCAATTATTTGGTTTGAATTACCCCTACAATTTTGATTGCTACAATCAATACATACTTTTACTTATTTCAATTTTACTAGTATATTATAAATTCAAAAATTATAAATTTATGAATGTAACTACGTATATACTCGACAAATATTATAGAACTATTTATTTTATCCACATTCTTAGGTTTAAAAAGTTAAAACAAAATTAAATAGAAAGAGAAAACAACTAAAGAATATAAGAAAGCTTTGGTCATTATGCCAAAATGCTGAGTTAGCAGCAATAATGATTGTTAGGAGATAAAATTGGGATTGTTAAAATGTTGAGTATTAATTAATTGCAATTTTGTCATCCTTATTAGGTGTATCTTACTTGGTCTATGCCACTAATTGCATTTTATTGATAAAAAAATAAGTTGCATCTATAATTCCAGCCAACTAAGAAAGAGAAAGACTATCAGCAAGACAGAGATGGATGAATTTCTTGATTTTCCACCTGGTTTGGCTCAGCTTTAAGATATTGACCCGACCCAGCCAACTAAGTTGCATATATTCCCGAAATAGCATGTGAAAAATACAAACTGTCATATAATGCTTAGACAATTTTTTTGTGTGGTCAAATTGCATAAAAATTAATTTACAATGTAAAAAGAGAAATATTTTTCTCAGTTTCAAAGTTTATTTATGACTAATTAAATATTTCACTTGAGTAAAATAAATATATCATACAATAAAAGAGATAGATATATATATATTTTCGTGATAAAAAGAAATTAAATAGTTGCAATGTTATTAAAAACAGAAAATCTGAGCTGTGCGTGATTAGTATGCTCTGTCAGAGGGTTGCTGATGTCCATCGTATGGCCTCCCTTGTTGATGCTTGCTGAGATCTTCTTGGCCGTTGTTAGGAGACTCACTTGGAGCACATTTATAGAGAGTGGAATATGATTGCTAATCCGTTAGTTAGTCTAGGTTTTTCTTTGAATTTGGGTGTTCATTTCTTTAATGTTCCTTTTTTGGGTGTCTCAGGTGCTCTTTTGGAGAATGATATTGGTGTTAGTTGTGAGTGGCTAATCGTTTAATTTTTGTTCTTTAAATGCTTGGCCCCATTTCTCACCCAAAAAAAGAAAAAAGAAAAAGAAAATCTCTTTTATTACAGGAAAAGAGGAGGGAGAGTGTTCAAACCAAAATATGTAAGAAAAAACTTTTGTTTTTACCAAATAAGCTAATGTTTTTTTTTTGGCCAAGAACCAAATAAGCTAATGTTTTTTTTGGCCAAAACCAAATAAGCTAATGTTAATTAAGAGAAAACTTGTCAAAAAAGAGAGAGAGTATTAACAATGTTAAAGCAGAAGCCAGAGCTGAAAACAAAGCCGAAGCCAAGCCATAAAAGCAGTTTTAACGCTTGTAATTGTCGGTGGTCCTATCACTCACTCACTCACTCACTCACTCACTCTTTCTCTCTCTTCCAGCTCGAGAGTATCCATGGAAACGTAAAACTCGTCCAACAAACAAAAAAAGAAAGAACCAAAAATATAAAAAAAAGCAGTTAAAAAAAATAAAGGGAAAAATATATCAATCTGTGTCTCTGCTTTTTCATTAGCTTCTTGTTGCTGTTGGTGCTGTGGTTCTTGCTCTTGATGCTTCCTTCTCTTTCACGAAACCAATTGATGCACCAAACAACTTCCACATTTCTCACCACTCTCCCAAGGTCAGCTCCCATTTCTCTCTCTCGCGCATTTACACTGGTTCAGACTTCAGACCCAAATTGAATGTGAATTCTACCAAATCTGAGGTCAACAACAGTTTTTGTCCAATTCTTCAACAATTACACACTCACACACTCACGCACATACAGAAACATGCATTTGGTTGCATTTCTAGCTTCCCCATTTTGACTTTCCCCTGAAAGCTCAGGACTTGATTTGATTCGATCTTGTCCAAATTCTGTGAATTTTCTTCGATCTGTCCCCTTTCTTCTGTGCCCAAACAGACAACTTTGCAGAAATGCAAGTGAGGAACACGTGTTGGGTTATCTGAATTGAATTGAATTGAGCTTCAGTAGCTCACTTGAGTCAATGCTTTATTTTCGATTGGTTTGGTGTTATCTGATCTGAAATTGGGTTTTGCAGGAGGCTGTGAGGTAGATCTGGAGAAGGGCAAGGTTTGTTGATTGATTTTTCTTTGAATCTTGAACATTAGCAAAGCTGGCTACCACAGTGGCTTGGAGGTATGCTGCCAGCAATGGCAGCAACCATGCCACTAATGATCTGGTACTCTCTCTGGCCATTTTGTTTCAGTTCTTATATGGGTTTCTTTCTTCTTCGTCTTTTTTTGTTCTATAACTGTAAATTGAGATTATAATTTATAAATCCAGTTGAAAGAGTGGAATTAAGATACTGAAAGCTTCACGTGTCTTCTATGAACTCTGATCCCATTTATCCTGTTCTTGTTTCAATTTCCAATCCGCATGGGCTTAGTATATAGATTGTTAGTGTAGACTGCAAATCTATGTCACTCTAAAAGTTTTAAGTGTTTCAGGAATGCAATTCTGGGGGTTTCGAAGAATTTAGATGTGGAATTGAATTGGTTAATGATTTTGAAAAATGCGTGTTTTTCCCTCTTAAATATTTATTGAGATTTAGATGTTGAAATGCAACTCATAATGATCCAAATTATGAAGGAAAGAAAGATATGTTGAGAAAAGGGAAGGGGGGAATTCATTTATTAGATATGAAAATGCATCTCATTGTTTCATTCTTATGATTGCAGGAAAGAAATGGTGATGCAAAAGTTCAAGATTCAGAGCCTCCAACGCCACATTCTCTTATGAAAATGGGTTCAAGGTCAGTTCAAATTTTGTTTCTGCCAATATTTGGCCTGGTTGGTAAAATTATTTTCCTCTGCAATCTGAAATTTGTTTGCCACTTGTCATCATTAAGGTTCTTGTAGTAGTGCTTGAAAAATATTGTTCTGTGAGCAATTGCCTGCTTGTGGCAGGCAGGAGAAATACTTGTTGTGGTCTCCCTTTTAAGATTGTATAGTTCCGAAAAATAAATTTCATGCAATAGAAGCTGGGGATCTGGTTGCCTGATTTTATGGGGCTTATCTTCTCTTGTAAACATTGTCTTTCTATTCTAGGAAAAATTGATCTATGTGTGGTTATGGATCAATTAAGAACTGTCCGGCATTTATCTTCTGTATATAACTTTATGATTAAAGAATCACATGTTTCCATGTCATAATCATGCTTTAAAAGTTATTAGTTCTTTCATAGGAGAAAGAGCATGCAGAAATGTAATCAGTTGACAGGAAGATTGCTAGGAAATACTTGGTATTTCTAAAAAAATGTGATGCAATTTAGTTTCTATGTTGGACGTTTCTTTTTTGTTATGGGCTGCATTTGTTTGAGGGAATTTACCGACTGATGTATGTTGGCTGGAAGCTGTAAATAAATGAGACTCTATAAAAGTTTGCATAATTACTTGGATCTAGTCCCAAATCATTTTTAATTTTTCAGTCTACCTTTGCTCTTTTTCTCATATCATTATTTTTCTTTATTTGGAGGTAATTTCTTTACATATTTTTTTACCCCAATCCATGGGCTTTCTGGCCATCTTACTGTTACCGATACTCTTAATTATGCCTTTTACGTGAATCAAGTCATTTCTTAATCCTATGGTCAATGATCTTTATTTTCTTATTCTTCCTTAATTCAAAGCAACAACATTTGATAGAGAACTTATTGAGCATATGCATTGTCAAGGTTCATTAGAAACCACGTTAAGTGTTACCAATATTGGGTTGGAGAAAAATTGTCAACTTGAATTATTGAAATTGTGATACTTCTGCCTTAATTATCTTATGTTCTGAAATTTTTACAGAGAGCGTAGTAGCATGGAGGATCCAGATGGGACACTGGCAAGTGTTGCCCAATGCATTGAGCAGCTGCGTCAGAGTTCCTCATCGGTACAAGAGAAGGAGTATTCCTTGAAGCAGTTACTTGAGCTTATTGATACTCGTGAAAATGCTTTCAGTGCTGTTGGATCTCACTCTCAAGCAGTTCCAGTACTTGTTTCTCTTCTTCGATCAGGATCAGTTGGAGTTAAGATACAAGCTGCTACTGTTTTGGGCTCTCTCTGTAAGGAGAATGAACTAAGGGTGAAAGTCTTACTTGGGGGATGCATTCCACCATTGCTTGGTCTACTCAGGTCCAGCTCAGCAGAAGGCCAAATTGCAGCTGCAAAGACTATTTATGCTGTTTCTCAAGGTGGTGCTAGGGATCATGTTGGATCAAAAATTTTTTCAACTGAAGGAGTTGTGCCCGTACTTTGGGAGCAGCTACAAAAAGGGATCAAGACTGGTAGTTTGGTTGATAGCTTGTTGACTGGAGCATTAAAGAACCTATCCAGCAGCACTGAAGGATTCTGGACTGCAACATTACAAGCTGGAGGAGTGGATATACTTGTGAAGTTGCTGACAACTGGACAGCCAAACACTCAATCTAACGTGTGCTTTCTTCTTGCATGTATGATGATGGAAGATGCATCTGTTTGTTCTAAGGTGCTCACTGCAGAGGCTACAAAGCAACTTCTCAAGCTTTTAGGGTCTGGCAATGAAGCTTCTGTTAGAGCAGAAGCTGCGGGTGCTCTTAAATCTCTATCTGCCCAGTGCAAAGAAGCAAAGCGGGAGATAGCTAATTTTAATGGTATTCCTGTGTTGATAAATGCTACAATAGCCCCTTCAAAAGAATTCATGCAGGGTGAGTATGCCCAGGCTTTGCAGGAAAATGCTATGTGTGCTTTAGCAAATATTTCTGGTGGTTTGTCGTATGTAATCTCAAGCCTTGGCCAAAGCCTTGAATCATGCACTTCACCTGCCCAAATTGCTGATACATTAGGGGCTTTAGCTTCAGCTCTTATGATATATGATAGCAAAGCAGAATCTACTAGAGCATCAGATCCTGTGGTTACTGAGCAGACTTTGGTTTCACAGTTCAAACCTCGTTTACCATTTCTTGTGCAGGAACGGACCATAGAGGCCCTTGCGAGTTTGTATGGGAATACTGTACTCTCAATTAAACTCACTAATTCAGAAGCAAAACGTTTGCTTGTTGGTTTGATCACAATGGCAACAAATGAAGTTCAAGATGAGCTTATGAGAGCTCTTCTCACACTTTGCAATAGTGAAGGAAGTCTATGGCGTGCGCTTCAAGGCCGTGAAGGGGTTCAGCTGTTGATATCACTGCTTGGGCTTTCATCAGAACAGCAGCAAGAATGTGCAGTTGCCCTGCTTTGCCTTCTTTCTAATGAGAATGACGAAAGTAAATGGGCTATTACTGCTGCTGGTGGCATACCTCCACTTGTTCAAATTCTAGAGACGGGATCTGCAAAAGCCAAGGAAGATTCAGCATCAATCCTTAGGAACCTATGCAATCACAGTGAAGATATACGTGCATGTGTTGAAAGTGCTGATGCTGTTCCTGCACTACTATGGCTTCTGAAGAATGGAAGCCCAAATGGAAAAGAAATTGCAGCGAAGACTTTAAATCACTTGATCCATAAATCTGATACAGCAACCATCAGCCAACTTACTGCATTATTAACCAGTGATCTACCCGAATCTAAAGTGTATGTCTTGGATGCTTTAAAAAGTATGCTGTCTGTGGTCCCCCTCAATGATATATCGCGTGAAGGTAGTGCTGCCAATGATGCAATTGAGACCATGATAAAAATATTGAGCGCAAATAAAGAAGAGACTCAAGCCAAGTCTGCATCAGCTTTAGCTGGAATTTTTGAATCTAGAAAGGATTTGCGTGAAAGTAGCATTGCTGTTAAAACTCTTTGGTCAGCCATTAAGTTGCTGAATGTGGAATCTGGAAATATCCTAGTAGAAGCCTCACGTTGCCTTGCGGCAATATTTATTTCCATTAAAGAGAACCGGGATGTGGCTGCTGTTGCTAGAGATTTATTATCTCCCTTAGTTGTGCTTGCCAACTCTTCAGTTCTGGAAGTTGCAGAGCAAGCAACGTGTGCTTTGGCAAATCTTATTTTGGATAGTGAAGTTTCAGAGAAAGCAGTTGCTGAAGAAATTATTTTCCCAGCTACTAAAGTTTTGCTTGAAGGTACGGTTTCTGGAAAGACCCATGCAGCGGCAGCGATTGCTCGCCTGCTCCATTCTCGCCAAATTGATTATGCCTTAACCGATTGTGTGAATCGTGCTGGTACAGTCCTTGCATTAGTTTCTTTTCTAGAATCTGTTAATCATGGATCTGCTGCCACATCAGAGGCACTTGATGCACTTGCTATTCTGTCCAGGTCAGAGAGAACTAGTGGACAGATAAAACCTGCGTGGGCAGTTTTAGCTGAAACCCCAAAAAGCATAATCCCAATAGTTTTATCAATTGCTGATGCAACACCCTTGTTGCAGGATAAAGCAATTGAAATATTATCACGGCTCTGCAGAGATCAGCCTGTTGTATTGGGAGACACAGTTGCTACTGCATCTGGATGTATATCATCAATTGCTAAAAGAGTGATCAATTCAACACTCTCAAAGGTTAAAGTTGGAGGAGCTGCACTCCTTATTTGTGCTGCAAAAGTTAGTCATCAGAGAGTTGTAGAAGATCTTAATGGATCAAGCTTATGTACCCATCTCATTCATTCTCTTGTTGCAATGCTTAATACTTTGGGAAATTTAGGGGATGATGACAAGGACTCCATTAGCATTTATAGGCATACTACAGAAGAAACAAACAGTGATGAATCTTATTCAAGCACTGGAGTTATTTATGGTGTCAATTTAGCTCTATGGCTACTCTCTGTACTTGCCTGTCTTGATGAAAAATGCAAAGTTGTGATTATGGAGGCTGGGGCTGTGGAAGTCCTCACTGACAGGATCTCAAATTGTTTTTCGCATTACTCTCAGGTAATAAACTATCTTCTTTCGCTTTATGTTTTTACTCAACATTCAGTAAGGACGAAAGTTGAGATATATTTAGTCATTTCTGAATTTTTAGATATGCTGATAAGGCATCATAGAAGAAGATTGTTTACCATCCATCTGCTTACACATTAAATATAGAGATATGACCATGGGTTTATGCTCCTCATCTCATCTAATGTTGGTATGCTCCTTTGTGGTAATTTATGCAGATTGATTTGAAAGAAGATAGTAGCATATGGATTTGTGCTTTGCTGCTAGCAATCTTGTTTCAAGACAGAGATATCATACGAGCACATGCAACAATGAAATCTATACCAGTACTTGCAAATTGGTTGAAGTCAGAGGAGTTGACCGACAGATATTTTGCTGCACAGACAATGGCCAGCCTAGTCTGTAACGGTAGCAGGGGGACTCTTCTATCTGTTGCAAATTCTGGAGCAGCAGGTGGGCTTATTTCCCTACTTGGCTGTGCTGATGTTGATATAAGTGATCTTTTGGAGTTGTCAGAAGAGTTTGGGTTAGTGCGTCATCCTGAGCAAGTTGCTCTAGAGAGGTTGTTTAGAGTTGAAGACATAAGGGTTGGTGCTACTTCTAGGAAAGCAATACCTGCACTTGTTGATCTTCTTAAACCAATTCCAGATCGTCCTGGAGCACCATTTTTGGCACTTGGACTTCTGACTCAACTTTCAAAGGACTGTCCATCAAATAAGATTGTAATGGTAGAATCAGGAGCTTTGGAAGCACTGACTAAGTATCTTTCACTTGGCCCGCAAGATGCAACTGAGGAAGCTGCTACAGATCTGTTAGGTATACTATTTGGCAGTCCTGAAATAAGGAGACATGAATCTGCATTTGGTGCTGTCAGTCAACTTGTGGCAGTTTTACGGTTAGGAGGAAGAGCTTCGAGGTATAGTGCTGCTAAAGCATTGGAAAGCTTATTTTCTGCCGACCATATAAGGAATGCAGAAAGTGCTCGACAAGCTGTTCAACCCTTGGTGGAGATTCTTAATACTGGTTCCGAGAAGGAGCAGCATGCTGCAATTGCTGCATTGGTTAGGTTGCTGAGCGAAAACCCATCAAGAGCCTTAGCAGTTGCAGATGTTGAAATGAATGCAGTAGATGTTCTTTGTAGGATCCTTTCATCAAATTGCTCGATGGAGCTGAAAGGGGATGCTGCCGAGTTGTGTTGTGTTCTCTTTGGGAATACAAGAATCAGGTCAACAATGGCTGCAGCACGATGTGTGGAGCCTCTGGTATCTCTTCTTGTTTCTGAGTTCAGTCCTGCGCAGCATTCAGTTGTCCGTGCATTGGATAAACTTGTTGATGATGAGCAGCTGGCAGAACTTGTTGCTGCTCATGGTGCAGTTATTCCTCTTGTTGGCCTTCTCTATGGTAAGAATTACTTGCTCCATGAAGCTATTTCCAGAGCTCTTGTGAAATTAGGGAAAGACAGGCCTGCTTGTAAGATGGAAATGGTGAAAGCTGGAGTAATTGAGAGCATACTTGACATACTCCATGAAGCACCCGATTTTCTCTGTGCTGCTTTTGCAGAATTGCTCCGAATATTGACCAACAATGCAAGCATTGCTAAGGGACCCTCTGCCTCAAAAGTGGTTGAGCCCCTTTTTCTGCTGCTAACAAGACCAGAGTTTGGACCTGATGGACAGCATAGTGCATTACAGGTTCTTGTCAATATTTTGGAGCATCCACAGTGTCGTTCTGACTATAGGTTGACATCCCACCAAGCTATTGAACCACTTATCCCCCTACTTGATTCTCCTGCTCCAGCAGTACAACAGTTGGCAGCTGAGCTTCTATCACATTTACTCTTTGAAGAACATCTTCAAAAGGATCCAGTAACACAGCAAGTGATTGGTCCTCTCATACGGGTTCTTGGCTCTGGAATACACATATTGCAGCAGAGAGCTGTAAAGGCCCTTGTTAGTATTGCACTAACATGGCCGAATGAAATTGCGAAAGAGGGAGGTGTTGCTGAACTGTCCAAAGTGATATTGCAATCAGATCCATCTCTTCCTCACACCTTGTGGGAATCGGGCGCTTCTGTCTTATCAAGCATTCTGCAATTCAGTTCTGAATTTTATTTGGAAGTTCCTGTTGCTGTGTTGGTAAGGTTGCTTCGTTCTGGCTCAGAAAGCACAGTAGTTGGTGCATTGAATGCTCTTCTGGTACTGGAAAGTGATGATGCAACTAGTGCAGAAGCAATGGCGGAAAGTGGTGCCATAGAGGCTCTTTTGGAACTTCTCAGAAGTCATCAGTGTGAGGAAACCGCTGCAAGGCTGTTGGAAGTATTGTTGAACAATGTGAAGATAAGAGAAACTAAGGCTACCAAGTCTGCCATATTACCATTGTCTCAGTACCTCTTGGATCCACAAACCCAAGCTCAGCAGGCGAGGTTACTAGCAACTCTAGCTCTTGGTGATCTATTCCAGAATGAGGGCCTTGCTCGAAGTACTGATGCTGTTTCAGCTTGTCGTGCTCTGGTAAATGTGCTTGAAGACCAACCTACTGAAGAAATGAAAGTTGTAGCAATATGTGCTTTGCAAAACCTTGTGATGTACAGTCGATCAAATAAAAGAGCAGTTGCTGAGGCTGGTGGTGTTCAGGTTGTGTTGGATCTGATTGGTTCAAGTGATCCAGATACTTCCATTCAGGCTGCAATGTTTATTAAACTTCTCTTTTCAAATCATACCATTCAAGAGTATGCTTCTAGTGAAACAGTTAGGGCCATAACTGGTAAGTTCTTTTTGCTTTTGATGCAGAATTTGCTTAATTTTGGTTGATTCATGGAATAATACTTTTTTGAGTTGTGTTTTTTGTTAAAAGGTGCAAATAATGCTATACAATGTAAGTTTAGTAGAACTCATCATTGAATAAGTAATCCAAAAATTAAATTTTTTTAGTTTTTTAGTTTGTAGAATCAGAGGTGTGAGTTGTTGCTTGGATAACCTTGCCACTGAAACAGATATTATTCTCTTCTTTTTTAAATTAAAAAAAAAAGGAAAAAATCTAATAAGATTTTTGTGGTCGTGTAGCTGCTATCGAAAAGGACTTATGGGCTACCGGAACTGTGAATGAGGAGTATCTGAAAGCTCTGAATTCTCTTTTTAGCAATTTCCCACGTCTGCGAGCCACAGAGCCTGCAACACTAAGCATTCCTCATCTTGTTACATCCCTCAAGACAGGGTCAGAGGCAACTCAAGAAGCTGCCTTGGATGCACTCTTTCTTCTCAGGCAAGCTTGGTCAGCATGTCCGGCTGAAGTTTCTAGGGCTCAGTCACTTGCTGCTGCCGATGCAATCCCCTTGCTGCAATACTTAATTCAGTCTGGCCCACCTCGGTTTCAGGAGAAGACAGAATTTTTATTACAATGTTTGCCAGGGACATTGGTGGTCATAATCAAGCGTGGAAACAATATGAAGCAGTCAGTGGGAAACCCCAGTGTTTACTGCAAGCTTACACTTGGAAACACTCCACCTAGGCAAACTAAGGTAAAATGCCTTATGATGTACTTTCCGATACTTTTTCTTATTCTTCTTTTTATACAATTTACAAGGTATTCTTTTGGACAGTCTTCTTCTGGATTCATCATTCGCTTGTATGCCACATATAAAATTCGATAATGAGACTGAATGCAAGAGTGCAGCTAGTCTTTACAATGATGGATGCAAGAAGGATTTTGTATTTACTTTAGGTTTAGGCGAAATTGTAGAAATTAAGTTTATGTTTATTTGATTTTACCTAGTAGAATTGGAACTTAGGGATAGAATTAATTAACTAGTTTTTTATGATAAGTTTTGAATTTAGTTATCATATCAAATTTTGGTCGGGAAATTAGTTATCATATTATTTTAGTAATTTTTTTTCTTTCTTTTTTAGCATTTTATTGTCTTGGGACTGCCTATATAAATATGCCCTTCGGTAATTGTATTTTAGTTTTGATATTGAATTGAGAATATACTGACATAAAGTTGTCCTAATTTTCCCTCTCTGTTGTAGACTTTTAGTTCTTTCTTTTTATTATTTTCTCTTCTATTCTTCTACTCCATTCTACATTTACACTCATGTTTCTAATTTTCATGCTAAAATTATTTAGTGCTATGCAAAACTTGACTAACTGAAGTTCTTTTCTAAAGCATTATAGAAGCCTAAATGGTGATCAATTAATTGAAATTCATTTCACTCTTGCCGCTAATTCTTGTTTGAGAATCTTGAAGCAACAAGACACCTCAAAATTCATGTAAAATCATGGATTTTTCCTGGTGGTTAGTTTTGAAATCATCCTGATTGGTTAATGATTATTATCTTTGTTGTATAAATGAACCATTTACTGCATTAAACATAATATTCTATAGTTATTGTAAGAAAAAAGAAAAGAATTGTTGAAACTATATTAATTATTTGAAAATGTTATGAGTGTTTGTGGGGATATAGTTGTGCACATTGTGTCTTTTCTCTGTCTCCAGTGATATTTGGCCTCATATTGGTACCATTTTAACTTCTCGCCATGAATTTCTGAATTCTTCAGGTTGTTTCAACTGGCCCTAATCCAGAATGGGATGAGAGCTTTTCGTGGTCCTTCGAGAGTCCCCCGAAAGGCCAGAAGCTTCACATATCTTGTAAGAACAAGAGCAAAATGGGAAAGGTAAGAGAAGAAAGAGATGGACAGCATAGAAGCACTTCTCTTTGTAATCATAGAAGATATTTTCTCATCTTACACTTCTCTTTATAACTGGTAACCAATTCTCTTTTGATATATCGACAGAGTTCATTTGGAAAAGTAACCATCCAGATTGATCGGGTAGTAATGCTGGGAGCAGTTGCTGGGGAGTACACTCTGTTGCCTGAAAGCAAAAGTGGGCCCTCAAGGAATTTAGAAATAGAATTCCAGTGGTCTAACAAGTAAGAACTAAACCAATATTGAGGTTTTGTTATTCTTCAGAATATTGAATTATTAGGGGAAAACATGTTCAAAAGGGGAATTCATTTTTTCTTTTTGCCTTTTTCTTTTTTCCATTCTGGATTATTTATCATGTCAATGTACATAATGTCCAAAGATTTTGATTTTTGTCAACACACCTTTAAGTATTCATTTGTGAATGTATTCTTTTATAACCTGTGGGAAATATGTAACTCTCTTTTGTTTTTGTGTGCATGTCAATTTTAGAGGAAATAATGAAGTTGATCATGGGTTTGGATATGCACTTATTTTGATGTACTCTTCTATTTTATTGACTCGATATGTAATAAATAGCAATGTTTCAATGATTTTTTCACTTATTTTGTTGAACTTTTTCATTTGTGATGAAACTATTGATCCATTTAGGCATTCATGTTCAAGCTGCTTCCTCCTAGGATATACCCACATATTATAAATCAACTTACTTTTAGTAACACGAGCAGCAACAATTGTATTTTTATTTTTGGTCATTGTGCTTAAATTTGGCCAATCTCATCATCATAGTTTAAATTTCGTGAATTTGGTCCTTGTGTTTTATGTCGTGTGCAATCTTAGGATATTCTATATCTAAGATGAAATTTTTCTCAAATCAAAATTAATAACTAGTGTAACTCAAGAATGATTGAAAATCATATATGTAGTTCAAACAATAATCCAAAGCTTATGGTTCAAACCCCATAAATTTGTGAGCTATAATTTATCTAACAAATAAACACAAAAATAAAAAGGGAGGCGATTTTCGCACTCCACTTCTCTCCATCTGCACTATTTCTATCTTTTTAAATGTTTTTATTATATTTTTCTTTTTATATTTTCAAATCTACTCTTATAGTTTTGATTTACAATATATTTGTATTTATTTAAATTCCATTTTTAAACTCCAACTCAAACACCAAAGTCTGCACAAACAATTTGGAAGTGGATCCTCTGCTAGTTCTTTGTCTGCCAGACTATACCTGACTTTTAATCTAGACCGTTCAAAAAAATTTAATGGTCAAGATTTCACCATCCATTTTATATTTATCCATCAACCTTTTAATAATTTATAAATAAAAAAATAAAAAAAATTCAGCTTTAATGATAGATCAGCCATCGTCTTCTCCTGTCATTTACCCTCCTTCCTTCCTTCTGCCATGGCTGCCAACAAATTCAAGAGGATGAATAAACCCAAATGCTAAAACTATTGACTTCTCAATGAACATTTGAAGACTTTGAAAGAAAACCCAAAAAGTATCAACTACCAAAGAAGATTAATTGGTGGATTACGACCATTGAATAAGTTTGGGAAGATAATCTATTATGCTTTTAAACTAATTTTAAATGGGAATAATCAGCACTGAAGGATCAAACAAAAAAAACAAGAAGATAATGGAAGACTAAATGAACATAAAATGAAGTCCTCTGATTGTGGATAATGTTTCAGAGAAATTTAATGGATTCATGAGGAGAGAGTCAAATTTTTCATTGAGAGGAAAGAATGGATGATTGCCGGCAGTCAAATCGTTCCTTCTCTTGAATGGATGAATGTTTTTATATTTTTAATATTTTTTCTAATTTTCCTTTCAGCTTTTTATCACAGTAGCAAGCACACATTGTTGTTTTTTGTATGTTTCATTATTTAAATTGGTTTTTTGGTTTTAATTAGCCTCCTTCGGATGACAATATTGTTTGTAATTAGAGAAAAAAAAAAGTGAAGTATAAAATTGATTAGGTGTGGAAGAAGACAATAAGAATGCAGAAAGAATGAAAGAGCTAGGCAAAGATGGAAAAAGGTTTTGACCACCATAGAATATCAATGGTGTTAAAAGAACAATTAATAAAACGAGTTAAAAAGGAAATTTAAAGAAATAAAAAAATATTGTAAATAAAAATTAGGCTTATTATCTATTTTACCCCTCTAAGTTACATGTTTGTCTCACTTTACCCCTTATAACTTATTTGTTCTCATTTTACCCCCTACAACTCATTTTCGTGTCTCACTTCACCCTTTTTTGTCCATTCTGTTAGTCAATCCGTTAAAACTGCTGACATGGCATGAGCATTATCGTCTTTTCACTCATTTAGACAAAAAATAATTAAAAAAATTTTTTTTAACAAAATTTTCAATTAATTAAAACTTAAACATTTAAAAGAGAAAATTTAAAATTTGAAACAAAATTCCCAAAAGAAAAGAATTAAAATTTAAAAAAAAATAAAAGAAAAAAATTCCCCGTCCCTTTCCCCTCCCCCTCCATGCACCCAACCCCCACTTAAGCCCTCCCTTCCGAGCCCCAACTCCCTCCCAGCCTCACCACCTACCCAGCCCAGCCACCAAACAAGTGCTAGCACCGCCCCCACCTAGCTCCATCCCACCCAACGCCGTGCCCTACCTCTCCCCCAACCCTAACAATTACAATTTTCAATGTGGGTCGTTGACCTCTCTCTTTCTCTAGTTCCGGCGAAGCTGCAAAAGGTGACAACTGAGGCAGAGAGGCAAAGAGAGGAAAGTGAAAGTGAGGCACAAAGAGGAGAGGAGATCGAGAGAAAGTAAGGGGAAGTGAGGGTGAGATGGATCTGGGTTTGATAGGGGGCTGGGCTCGGGAGGCTGGGTGGGTGGCGATGGGTTTGGTGGGTGGCTGGGCTCGGGAGGCTGGGTGGGTGGCACTGGGTTTGGTGGCTAGCTAGGCTTGAGAGGCTGGGTGGGTGGCGCTGGGTTTGGTGGCTAGCTAGGCTTGGTGGCTAGCTGGGCTCGGGAGGCTGGCTGGGTGGCGCTGGGTTTGGTGGTTGGCTTGGGTGGGTGGCGAAGCTAAGTAGCTGGGCTCGGAAGGTTGGGTGGGGGGCGCCGACGCTGGTTTGGTGGCTAGGTTGGGTGGGTGGCGAGGCTAGGTGGTTGGGGTCCAGGAGGCTGGGTGGGTGGTGAGGTTGGGTTGGGGATGGGGATCGGGAAGGGGGAAGGGGGAAGGAGGAAGGAGGAAGGAGGAAGGAGGAAAGGGATTTTATTTTCTTTAAAATTTTTATTTTTTTTCAGTGGGTTTTTTTTAATTTTTCTAATTAAAATTAAAGAATTTCTAATATTTTTATTGATTTTTTTGTCCAAATGTATAAAAAGATGATAATGTCCATGCCATGTCAACAGTTTTAGCGGATTGACTAACGAAATAGACGGAAAAGGGTGAAGTGAAACACGAAAATGAGTTGTGGGGGTAAAGTAAGGACAAATAAGTTACAGGGAATAAAATGAGACAAACATGTAATTTAAAGAGATAAAATAGATAATGAGCCATAAAAACTATAAGGATAGATTTGAAAATATAAGAAGAAAAATATAATAAAAACATTTAAAAAAATAAAAGAAGTGCAAAGGGATAAAAATACAGTGTGAAAATTGACTTCCAAATAAAAAATTGAAATTAGTTCTAAAATGACCATCATATGGTCTTTCAATCCCCCTAACAAAATTTTTCTTGAAGGTCAAAACAAAGTGACAAAAAATAAAGTTTATCCTTTATATTTTTCCTTTGAACTTGTGTCTAGTATTTCTTCAACATAATGCAAGCAATCTTATTACGTTATCACAACAGATAACAAAAACCCGAGAGATTAGCTAGAACCAACCATAATATGACCTTTTGTTTGGCTACTATTAAATACAAAACAAGAAACACCTTAATTTTTAATTGATAACATAGTTTTCCTAATTGAATCACAATCAGTCTTGATTTAATAAGAAAAATTATCATATACTTATTGTCGAATTTTAGTTCGAATTGAGGACTGTAGTTGTTGATTCAAATTCTAGTGTGTCAACGATTATTCGAACTTAAATATTAAAAGTGGAAGAACTTTGTTATTTAGCAAACATTAATAAATATTTAAATTTTTTTAGTTATATTATATTACATTACATGAGATGAAACTCAAAAAAACTTACCATAATCCTACAGTTCTTACTCCATCGTCCCACCCAACTGCATTATTTAAATATATATTTAAACGAAAACAAAAAAGTGAAAAACAAAAAGAGCACGGGGGCAGCTGTCCCAGGCCAGGTGTCAGACACAGCGTCCTGTCTAATCAAAGCACGTCATTTTCTCCGCCACGGTGACACGTAAAGACCTTCTCACTCCTCAGTCCACACTTAATTAATTAATTAATTAATGAAGTAATTAAGAATCATAAAGCGATATTTTAGCTTGGTTTAATTAAGGTTCGCATTCCCGTGAGATGGACCCGCCGTAGCCTATTATTATCCCATAGGCTAGCTCTAGCTGCGCACTGTGCACCTCCTCGTCCTCTTCCGCTCCTCTTCCCCTCCAACTTTACCTTTGCACTCGATTTGAATCTCTCTCTCTCTCTCTCTATTTCAGATCTTACTTGAGCTGGGGTTTCTCTCTCAGAGTCGCCATGGCGGCTCCATCTCTTGCTCTGCTGCCTCTGCTTCTGGTGGTGGCGTGCGTGCTTCTTGTGCCTCACAACGCGGTGGCGCTCACTGTCTCATCGAAGCTCATACACAGCTTCTCCGATGAAGCCAAGGCGCTTCGCGCTTCGACAACTCGAAACAACGCCAAGCTATCAGCTCAGTGGCCAGAGAAGAACACCATGGACTACTACCACCTCCTCGTCAACAATGACTTCCAGAGGCAGAAGATGAAGCTCGGCTCTTATCGTCAGTTGCTTTTCCCCGCTGAAGGTAGCAATACGATGTCGTTCGGCAACGACTTCGGCTGGTCTGTGTCATTTCACTTCTTCTTTGACTTTAATCTTTGTTTCGAACTCTGCGTTTCTAATTTTACTTTTCGAGCATATAAAGAAATGAAATGATTTGATTTTTGTTGTAAATTTAGGTTGCATTATACGTGGATTGATATAGGAACGCCGAATGTTTCGTTTCTGGTTGCATTGGATACTGGGAGTGATCTGCTTTGGGTTCCTTGTGATTGCGTACAATGCGCTCCCCTATCTGCCGCTTACTATAATACTCTGGTACTCCACCTTTTTCCTTTAATTTTCGGTTCACAATTCAAAATTTTATGTTTAGCTTAGCTTTTGTGTAAGATATTCTTCACTACTTGCAACTTAATGCGTATCCAAAATTATTAGAAAGAAAAATTTGCATTTTCTTGGGAATTAAAGCCTCTCTTGGGGTTAGTCCAAGTGGTGAGGGTGAGACGGGTAACGGGTTAGGATTAGGATGGGTTTGGGTTCGATTCCCTCCGCTATAGCAAATAATAATAATAATAATCCTCCCTTCCAACCCAAAAAAAAAGGAAAAAGGAATGTGAGGAATTCACTATAGACGGACCGCATACCCTTAGCTTTTAAGGTAATGGTCAATGTTTTGATAAGTAGACTCTTGGTGCATATGAATCCGTGGAGTTTGTAAGTCTCTTTCTGCTAAGACTTGGTAACAGGTTTAGCACTTATTTCCGATAATTGATTGGCAGGTGCTCCCTCGTATTTGGGGCATCTATTATGCAGGATAGAGATTTGAACGAGTACAGTCCATCTGGTTCAAACACCAGCAAGCATTTGTCTTGCAGCCACGAGTTATGCACATTTGGTCCAAACTGCAAGAGTCCCAAGGAGCCATGCCCTTACACTATTGACTACTATTCAGAGAATACATCAAGTTCTGGATTGCTTGTGGAAGACATATTACATCTTGCAGCAGGCGGTGATGATGTGTCAAACACTTCTATTCGTGCCCCTGTAATCGTAGGGTGTGTTTTTTTGGCATTTTTTTTCTCATTAATTTTATAAATGTCTAAAATGATTCCAGCAAAGACTTAGGAATTTGTCTCTGGTATCAAATTTTCTTTAATACAGATGTGGTATGAAGCAAAGTGGTGGTTACCTGGATGGGGTTGCTCCTGATGGTCTTATGGGTTTAGGACTTGGAGAGATTTCAGTTCCTACTATGCTTGCTAAAGCAGGATTAATTAAGAACTCATTCTCAATGTGCTTTCATGAGGAAGATTCTGGGAGAATATTTTTTGGGGATGAGGGTCCAACTACTCAACAATCTACATCCTTCCTACCTTCAAATGGAAACTAGTAACTATCTATGCACCTATTTAATTTACGACTTTAAGTAATAATTAATATGTACCTGCCAAGGTAAAATTCTTGTAGATTCTGACACCTCCATTGTGTAATCGTTTGTTTTAGTGAAACCTATATTGTTGGCGTGGAAGCATGTTGTGTTGGAAATTCTTGTCTTAAGCAGACAAGCTTCAAAGCACTGGTTGACAGTGGGACATCATTTACATTTCTGCCAAAAGAAGTGCATGATAAAATTGCGAAAGAGGTACATTTTCCCATTAAACTCCAAGATCTAAGTTCATTATCTGCATCCCTGATATCACCGCTGTTCTTTGATAGTTTGACAAGCGAGTGAATGCGACAATCACCAACTATGAGGGATATCCTTGGAAGTACTGCTATAATACCAGGTGAGTTCTCGTAAAATTAAAAGCTTTGAGAGACACCCACACCCTACTTCCTCTTGTTTTTCCTGTATATATGTCTTATGCCATCATTTGTGGTGGTTTTTCCTGGAACAGTTCACAAGAATTGTCCAAAGTGCCTTCTCTGACGCTTATGTTCTTGGCAAACAACAGCTATGTGGTCCATAACCCTGTTTTTGTGACGAATGGTAATCAGGTAGGTAAACTGTGCTTTTGAGATTTTTCAAGTGGATGTCAATTAACTTGAGTTCTTTATGTCTGTCAATATATGAATAACCCACTGAGTTCATGGGGCTAAATACAAAGTACTCTAAACTTTTAAATATATGACACAGTACGACTAATATGAGGGACAATTAATATACTCTAAAACTTTTAATTAACATTATACAGTACGGCTAATATGAGGGACACGTCAGGGAAAACACATCTAATGTTTGGGTTTACTCCAAGCATGTATTAACTTTACAATTGTGTTAATTCCAATCCTTGAATGTGTTATCCACATCCCTCACTTGTCCCTCATATTAGCCGGACTCTAATATTGCATATAAAAAGGCCATGAGTATGTATTTTGCTCAATATACATCTTTGATAAATTTCATTTACAAGAGGAATTTATCAGTAAGAGATGGCTACTGCAGATAAAATCTTACAATTGGGGCCTTCCTGGTGCAGGGAGTTGTTGTATTTTGTTTAGCCATACAGCCTGGAGATGGAGATATTGGAACAATTGGACGTAAGCATGAATCTTTCCTCTAGCAAATTTTCAGTTCAGTTCTTTTATTTTAATTTCTGCCCCTTATTCTAGTTAAATTCTTTTATTACTTGAGAGTTTTGTTGTGCAGAGAACTACATGAAGGGATACCGGATGGTGTTTGATAGGGAGAATTTGAAGTTAGGCTGGTCACGCTCAAATTGTGAGTTATTTGGTTTTCTTGAAATATTATGGATGTTTCCCATTGGTTACAGTGTTGGCTTCAAATTGGATGTCCTTGTGTTAAAAATATGATGAGTATCATCTGTCTGCACCGCGAGTGATGCTGATATCCATCTGTCTGACCTGGAAGTGATATGCCAGTTGCTAATTCCATTTTGTTTCGTCTAACTATATGTTGTCTAATGGCTTCTAGATGTTTAGTTCAAGTCACTGGATTAGGATAAATTAGGAAATGGAGATTGTAACTCTGTGGTGTTGCTGTTTAATTATTGATTTAGAGCTATTTTGTCAATATTACCAACACATTGCAGGCCAAGATCTTAGTGATGCTAAGAGTATGCCCTTAACACCTCCTCCGAAAGGCACACCACCAAATCCCTTGCCAACAAATGACCAGCAGGGCACTCCTGGTGGGTTTGCTCCGGCTGTTGCTGGAAGAGCTCCCTCGAAACCATCAGCTGCATCACATCGGCTCGTTGCATCCCAGTTTTATTTGTTGAGATTGCTACCAATACTACTGCTTGCAATATTTTATATTGCCTTCGTCTGCTAGGAGGATGTCGTCATATATCTTCAAATCTATGTAGTCTTTACATGTAAATGCAGGGTTTTCTTTATTTATTTACTTCTTTTTCTTTTTCGGTCCGGTAATACATAAATATAGAGCTGGTCTGTAATCCATTGGCGTCAGTGTTTTTCCTTATCACGCGTCATTGGATTGGTTGGGGCTTGTAGGGACATGTATTGTATTTAGTGTTTCTTTTATTAATATATATATAATATTCCTGAATTTTGCCTTTATCTAATCTCTCAACTTTCTCCGACCCTTGGACGTTGCGTTACTCGTTTTACTTTCAGAGCAAAATAATTGAAATATTATGCATTTACTGGGAAAAAATTGAAGTGAAATAATAAATAAAGTCTTGTTTACCACTATTCTTTTTTGGCTAATTAAACTTGCATGATGCAATTGAAAAACACTCACGGTGTTCTAGAAAGTGTTCTTATCATATATTTGGCATGTTATGTTAGATTGAATGTGGACAGTAATGAAAGTCTATCTAATAAAAGACATTATATGCCATAGTGCATGATGAGGCTCCTTCTCTTTGTCCTCATATTTTTATTCGGTATTGCTCACGTACATACATGTAATTAGGGGTGCAACTTGAGCGGGTTGAAAGGGCAACTTGAGCGGGTTGAAAGGGCAACTTGAGCGGGTTGAAAGGTCAACCTAAGCTCAACTCAAGCTCAACTCATGCTTTATTTTCAAATTTGGAATCAGGTTAGAGTTAGGAGCGGTTGCTTGCAAATAAGTGAACTTACTACAACCCAACCTCAATTTGGGTTGGGCTCGGGTTGAGTTTGGGTTATCCAATTTTTTTGGGTTGGACTCAACTCGCAAATTAAGAAACATGTTGATGTTGATTTCAACTTGTAAAAGAAAAATCTTGTATAACACAATTACCTTAATTAATCAAACACCATAGTCAAATAAAACAAAGCAAAACCTTAAAGGCTTCAACATGAAGAGAAAATAATAATAAAAACATTACAACCATATTGCTACCAAACACCATAATTTAGGTTTTATTCCACACATAAATATATAAAATAGAATACATATTTAGACTCCTTTTAATTCTTATAGTTTATCTTCAATACCAATATATAAACTAAATATCATTGTACTCATTTAAATTAAAATGTAATTTAATATATGATACAAATTGGGTTCGAAATTCAGGTTGGAATTCAGGCTTGGGTTTGAGTTGGGCTTGGACGAACATGACTTCTGCCCAAGCCCAACCCAAAAATTGGGGTTGAGGTCGGACGGGTTTTGACTTTTTCAAAACCCTCCCACACATATTCAAACGCCGGATTAGATTTGGGCGGACTCGAGCTAACCTGCCAAAATTGCATCCCTATATGTAATAGTACCGCTGCCCATAGATAAGCCGAATTCTCTTTGTCAATTTGTGATGTTGTATCCTACCCTTGAGGAGATTAGATTGATTTATGACCAACTGCCTTAATCCGGGCCTAGTTGGCTTGGCGTTCTTTGTATGAGGATATTGCAATTGAATAAAACTTCCTCTTTTCTAAAAACTTTGAGCAAATCTTGGAAAGGATTGCATTACTTAACAATTATAACATATTTATTTGATTACATTCGAGAAAATCGAATTCCAAACCTAATTTAATTCTAACCCTTATTTTACTTATTACTTAAACTAACCCCAGAAACCTTACAGTGCAACTGCCATAGTTATATTCAAACGGGTTTCTAGAATCTGTTGGAAACACACAAAAGATGTTCATTTTTGTCATTTTATGATCTGTTTGCAGTGTTTTGCGTACAACAATCGTGCATTGATGTTGTCAAACCACCAAATGTCCAACTTGCCCACTGATTATACATATAGGATGACTAGACCTTCATTTATATTAAACTAGCTTCTTGGCACTGCATGCCAAGATACTCCTTTTTATTGTGCATCTATTGGCATGTAAACATAATTTTTTTTATGAAAAAAATCATACACATATGAATTTTTTTAAGAAAACAATCATGCAAATATGAATTTTTTGACGTAAAATTCTTGTGAAGTTATGGTCACATTTATATGAATGATATATATAAGTAAGAATAAGATAGCATTAAGACATATTTAGGATACAAAATAAGATTAATATATCATGGAATTGCATAAAAATGAGATATTGGAAGAAACTAATATAGATACTAAATTGATTTTTAAATTGCCAATTTAATATAATGCTCCATCTTTTAATTTTTTTGCTACTAACATGGAGCATTTGGGCTTTCATAATTTCAAAACTGTTTAGGTAAGCTGTGCTTTTTCATTTTGTAGAATTTATCTTACTTTTTATCATTGTTTTGAAAATTCGAAAAACTAGCCACAATTTAGAGTCCATTAGTTTTAAGCCCCAAATTTTATTAGATTTTAAGCCATAGCCCATTTTATGTTTAGTCTCCAGCCATTAAAACAAAAAAGTCCAAAAATAACAAAAAACGTAAAACTNAACTTATAAATGAGGTCGAAAGTACGAAACTAGAGACTGGTGGAGAATTGCAAGCATTGTCGGAAAACCCATTCAATAACCGAATAATTGAAAGAGTTATTTTGTGTACTTTTTAATTAATGAAGATGAACTACATGGCACACTCTAGAAATTTCACATGAATTCTTGTTTTGCTTTCTGTGTGACCCTACTTCGCTTAATTTGACATCATAATTTGATTAAATAATCATTCTTTTATACCAATGATAAAAACAATTTGCCATGATTGTGTTTTCGATGGGCCGGTTCGGCTGAGATACAGTTTGATTTATCGGGTCATGTTGTAAAAAAAAATCGACCCATAATCTATGTCAGCTTTTATGTTAGTTTGATACCTAAGTGTAAGGGGTCACGTTATGATGATCATTAGGCCAATCAAACTATGTCTCGGACTAATCGACCCATTAAATTGCGTCTCAGCTGGATGTGATATATCCCTTACATAATAAATTATTTTATATGTTAAAATTTTAATTAATCATGAACATTTTATGGAATTCCATGTGGCCGGGTGTTTACTTTATATATATATATAGAAATACAATCGTTCTCTAGAGCGGTTAACCCCAATTTTTTTTCATAGAATCATTGAGCACTTGGTAGCCATTAACGAGTGCTCGTTAGTGAAAATTATCTTCTTTTCCAAGCTTTTGGCACCTAGTTTGTAAGTAGGACCCTAGCAAGTGCCCAAATGTTATAAAAAAAATCAGTGTGGAGCGATCAACACCATTGTTGAATGGTCAGCACTAGATAGTAGAAAAAAATAAAAATTGCAGATCATTCACACTTGAGAATTTCTATATGGATATAATTAATAGACTGTAGCTAGTAACTCAGTAAGAGGGATGTCTTCACTCCCAAACAAAAAATAAAAAATAAAATTATTACAGATGTATACACTTTCTGTGTGTATGTCTCTCTTTCATGTAACAATTACGTAATGAGAGAAATAGACACAGACTTGTTACATAAAACAACTTTCTCCTACCAAACACTCTAGCATTAATCAGTTTGACTTAATCTATGACCTACTTGTTTCATGTCTTTAAACCTTGAGTAAGGATCGTATATATTTCACTAGGAGTAAACCATTTAAGAGATGCACAGCTGATTTTTGTGTGGTTGTACGTAGAAGTTGTTTTTGAATATAAAGATTAAGCGTTTTGTGTTAGAGTTCAGGATTACAAATTTAAATTCAAAGAATTATTAACTATATAAAAGTCTAAAAAGATGTACGTAACTTTTTATTGTATCAAAAGTACAAGATCGATGAACATAATAACTTGGTTATTATTGTAAATAATATTTTCATTTATTTCTTGATACGTACGATCGATTGTACCTATATATATACACACAAGTGGCATGGGTGTACTTGAATTATATTATATTTTTTGAGTGGGAATTTTGGCAAGCCTTGGACTCATGCACCATGAATGAAGACAATGCATGCAGAATAAGGTGGACCGAATGGCTTTGGAACCACCTTCCCTCCACATGCATTAGAAAGTTTTTTCTTTTGACAAGCAATGAAAGGCCAAATTAAGGGCAGGCAACCCAAAAGGAAAGAAAGCACCAAAAAAGAACATAGATTCTTCTTTTGCTTTACTTTAATTAATCTTTTTGCTTCTTTAGAAATGAGGATTAACATTAATGCATGTTGAAACAAATTCAAAACAAAAAGCATGTGTTCCTCTTTTGATTTGGACGATTAATATATATATATAGGACATGCATGCATGGGGACAAGAAGTTTCTGGATTAGTGGAACACAGCACATGGACAACATCAAGGGGTTCGAAGCGTGCGTCTTGCTCCATCCTCTCATATTCATTTGTAGGGAAATAGAATAAAAAAAAAATATTATTTAGAGTGAACTACGTACCTTTTTCTTGTCCACAAGAGTTACGTACAAGTTCGCAAATTTAAAACTTAATTGGGATGTAGAGATAAATTTAATCACAAAAAGTAAATCTCTGAAAACTTTCTCACGATTGAAGAAGTAGTAGATCGTGACCTTTCATTATAAAAAAAGTAAATTAATGATGCAGGTTGGAATTCGGTGAAAAAAACAAAAGCCGCAAAGGCAGAGAAAATAAAAGATGTAGAACAGAATTTTTCCATTTTTAATTGAATTATATTATTTTAACATATAAAAATCTAGCTAGTTTTTGTAATTTTTTTTTTCCATGTGGTGTAAATTTATTATTCACATTAGTGTAAGTGAATCTCACACATGTTATATCCGGTCAAACTTAACAGAAAAGTTAATAGAAGGACACATTACAATTTTTATAAATTTAAATTTCACGTTGAAATATTTTGAACATCGGGTGCCAAATTTTAGGGTGTGCAAAGTATAATTGACCATTTATTGATTGACTAATATAATATCAAAATCTTATTTGTAGAGGATTTTAAATTTCTATTGTTACCCAACATCTATAGGTAGGTTTCAAACAACACTCATAATCTCAAACAATGTTTCAATCACAAATTGCAATCTATCCCACCTTGAAAAGGAAATCACCTTGAGATTAACGCTATGCCAGAATTTGGAAGAAGAAAACGACTTATCTATAATAAATTTTTTTTGTTTATTTTTATTTAAAATTACTAAACTAAGGGACTGATCGAGTAAAAATATGTAATCCTTCATTTGACAATACAGTGCGTCCTCAAAAGCAAGAATTTCCATGGCATAATATACACAGTAAGAACACCCAAAAAGTGTGCCTGGATTGGATCGTACTCCATGCATTTTTTAACCTCCACGTACATATTGGCTCACTTTAAAACCAACCCAAAAAGTCGATCACCATCTGATTACCAATCAGTCAATCACCGTTCTCCATTGTGATGCTGAAACCAGAGGGAATCAAAAGGGGAAAAGGAAAAGTAGGTGATTCTCAAAAGATATAAGAATGTCAAAGACGCGGCCATATGATCGATGTAAGTGCGGTGGCTCACATTGCAATACATAAAAGAGAAGCTACTAAATTAGGGCTACCGTCACGACATCTCCAAAATTTAGTTTTTTATTTTATTTTATTTTTATTTAGAAGAGAGGAAATCAAACTTGGGTGCAGAGTAGACAAAATTTAATTAGTTACTAATAGGTTTTGTATGGGAGGAAATTTTTCATAAAAATGTCTTTATAGGGCATCATTTCCTAATATGTGACATGTTCATTGTTAAAAGATGCCCATAGAAGAATTATTATTCGATTTATTATAATTGCATTTTCATATGACATTCTTAAGATCCACATCTAAGAAAAATTATTGGGTATAATTGATATATCATCACGTAGTGTAATCAATTCACGTGTAAGGGTATTGTTGGACATCGACATGTTTATATTTATAGGGTATAGTATAGTATTAATAACGTCCGCCCATGTTATAACATATGCGTTAGTTATACCACATGACAAAAAGACAATGCTAAAAAAAGATTGGTCACTATTCACTAATTTGACTATCCACTAATGAGAGTCCTTGCAACATGATAATTAGTAAGTAACAGCTTTTATTACTGTTACAATTATAGTAGATGTGACTCCATAAACTTAATCCTTTGTGGTTTCTTCTCCTCTATGCTTGTCTTCTTCTTTTTCTTTCTGCTTGTCTTCTTCTTCTTTGTGGTTTCTAGTTTCTAGTCTTTGATTGCAAAAACTAGAGGGCAAGTAAAGGCGGCAGCAATCTTGGGTTGCTAGTGGTGGCAAGTGGTGCTACGACAAAGTTGGGCATGCGCGGGCTTGGTAGTGTGTGAAGGCTCTGGCGAGGTTGGTATAACGAGCTTGGATTGCTTGGCTTGGCAGTGCAGCGGCGTCGGGAGGAAGCAAAATCTCTAGGAGAAGAAGGTGAAATCCCATTCATGTGTCACCAACCGAGACCTTACTGACTCCGACAGTGCGGTATTTCGACGTTCAACAGAGTAATGGTGGAGCCAGGAAGTCATTCCATTGGCCTTGTCAGATCAGTCGTCAATAGGGCAATGTCGGATTGGTATTTCTATCGATCCCACCTCTAGAAAGGATAGTTATTGTCGGATAGTGCCAATGATAGTTACTGTTGGACAACAATTATTTTTTCAGAACATAAAAAAAGAAGAAGCTATGAGCTCGTGGTGAATAGTGCCGAGTGCTCGATGGTTCCATGTCGAGTGCATTGTTTCACTAGAGTGGGTCAGCCTATCACCGATTTTTTGGGTGGACCGGCCTATCACCATGTTTTCCTAATTATATGGGCTAAAAAAAATCCTAAAATTTTAGTTAGATGATCATATGTTTTCTTATTAGGTAGGTGTATATTCGGATAATGACTAATGCTAATATACGTACATACAAAAGGCACACAAATCTGGTTGTTGGGAGACAGTACAACATACTTTGGTACAACATACTTTGATATAATTATATTCTGTTAACAAAAGAAAAGTGTGTTGGCGAAAAAAAAAAGTGTGAAAATATGAACTTTCAAGGAAAGATAAGGAGGATCTAGGAAGCTTCAAAAATTTAAAATTTGGAGACGATGTCGATTTTACTTTCTTGGTGCGCGGGCGATTTGTATATACAAAGCTATAACAGCTTTGGTCCAGCTATGTCCGCAGCCAAACGCGTTTGTGGTTATGTTAATACTTAATAGAAGCCAACAGCTTTTTCTTTTTATTTTATTTTTATACAAGTTGTTTTTTTCTTTTTATTTTGTTTATTTAAAGTTGACTTGTTAGCATCATCATTCATCATCAGTGTGGGAAAGCAAAATTTTACTATAATGCACTGCCAACAGATTTGAGGGAAATGTGGCATTGTGTTTTGGGTTTTTAACAAAATTGGCAAAACTTTACCTTTATTCGTTTCATAAATAACACTTTTTACAAATGTTGTCAAGATAGCAAAAAATTAGGTGCTAATGCTAAGTACCAAAACGAGGTCTGAATTCGCAGATAATTTTTTTAGCAGTGATGTGGTGTTTATGTCTAATACGATTTCTTCTAAGTCTTTAATTTAATAATTTTTTAAATGAACCCTATATAATAATTGCTAAATATTATATCTAAAGCTCAAAACACTAAAACTCTAATATGTCATCATTTTGGATATAAATACAATGTGACAATGTCAAGCGATCGAATACCCCTTTTTTTATTGTTATTAAAAGTTTTATAAAAAATGATCTTATTGAAAGATGAATTAAATTTTGGCCAATGTTATTAGCACTTCTTGCTTAGTTTACCGTAGAATAAAATGAATATTGGATAACTTATATGCACTTATAAGATAAATTTCTTTGTCAAAAGATAAACATAAGAAAATATGTGATACAATTTACAAACACTTTATGTGGTGATTCCCATAGGGATATACTAAGGCTCTCAATTTTAAGGATTTTCTCATTTTTAGTTTTTAGTGTGGAGTAATAAACTTATAACATGTGTTAATATTTTAAAAAGATAATCAATTATTAAGTTATGAGATAAGCTTATTTAAAAGAAGTTACATATATTATAAGATTATAAGTACCGAGAAAATTCTCGAAACTAAAGACCAAAGTCTTTCCTAAACAATAATGGGAATAGAAATAAACCTAAAGTTTTGCTAGTTTGTGG